>JAHHFK020004109.1:0-137500 GCA_024533555.2 Aedes koreicus | reverse complement strand
TTGCGGTGTTTAATTTCCATTTCATGTTTTTGAAGCTCAAGGCTCCACCTACTCAGCCTGGATGAGGTTTTCCAGCTGCTTCTAAGAATGAAGGTCAATGCGGAGGCGTCGGTTATTACCGTAAACTTCGCCCCTTCAATGTAACATCTAAATTTCTCCAACGACTTCAAAACCGCTAGGGCTTCCTTCTCTGTGACCGCATAGCGTTGTTGGGCCCCGCCTAGCTTCCGCGAAAAATAGGCAACTGGTTTCTCTATCTCGTCATACGTCTGCATCAACACTCCGGCGATCGCTGAATCACTTGCATCACAGTGGATGCTAAACGGCTTCGAAAAATCCGGGTTTGTGAGTATTGGAGCGCTGATTAGCAGCTCTTTTATTCGGACGAACGCGGTCTCAGCCTGCTCATTCCATCTGATTATTTTCGGTTGATTCTTCAAAAGGTCGGTCAACGGATGTACGATCTCGCTGAACGTGGCGATGAATCGCCTGTAATAATTGCACATACCCAGAAATCTCCGCAGGGCCCGGAGAGATTTGGGCCTTTCAAAATTGACAACTGCTTCGACGCGATCCGGATTGGGACGAAGCCCATTTCGACTAAGAATGTACCCCAAATATGGAACCTCAGGTACGCAAAATTTCGATTTTCCTATATTAATGGACAAATTCGCGGCTTTGAGTCTGTGTGCCAAGTCTCTGAGTCTGTCCTGATGTTCTTCAAATGTATTGCTTACCACGATGATATCATCGAGGTAAACAAATACGTATGGTTCCAGTTCACTCCCTCCTAACACTCTGTCCATCAGTCTTGACAAGGTAGCCGGACTGTTGGCTAGTCCGAAAGGCATCCGAGTGAACTGGAACAGCCCTCTGCCTAAAACAGAAAACGCAGTATATTTTCTAGAACGTGGATGAAGCGGAACCTGTAGGAATGCTTTCGACAAGTCTATGGTTGAAATGTAACGACTGGGCCCTAGGCGACTCAGAATTCGATCTGCGTGTGGGAGAGGGTAAGAATCCCGGACGGTTCGCTCATTCAGCTTCCTGGCATCTAGACACAACCGGACCGATCCATCCGGCTTGTCAACTGGTACAAGGCGGAGTACCCAGTCACTGTACGATCGTTCTATAACGCCACACTGTAACATATTGTTGAGTTCTATATTAATCTTCTCTTGCCGACTAGGGGAGGTAGGAAACGGGTTGATACGCACAGGAGGGAGCTTTTTAGCTTCTTCCGAGAGTTCTATGCGATGGCTGATCATCGCCGTCATGTCAAGTCGGCCGTCTACGGCGGGCTTAAACAACTCTATCACCTCCTCTAGCTCTTTCTGTTGCTCCTGCGATAATATTGACTCGTCGTGATCCACCAGCTCGTCTACAACAATCTGGCCTTCATTCGTCACTACAGATGCCACAATTCCAAACGATTGCCAGAAATCTGATCCAAGTATCAGATTTCGTTTTACGGATGGGATCACGAGAGCTGATAATATCTTTGTCACTCCTCTAAACGTCACCGGCAACTCTACACAACCTAAAACATCCCATTTTTGACCGCTCGCGGTGCTAATATCAATGTTTACTGGCTGTAACCGAAGCCTACATGATTTAAGGAGAGAACTGTATCCAGTACCCAGAATGCTACGATTAGCCCCGCTATTGAGCAAGCCAATTAGTGGTACATTCATAACGTCTACTTTTACGAAGGGTCTATCATCGTTCGCAATTTTAAGAAAATGTTCGCTAATCTCGAAACTGGAGTAGCCCATATATTCACCTTCCTCTATCTGCCGAAGTCCAAGTGAGCAAATAGTATAGTCGGGATTTGAGGGGTCTTTTTGTGAGTTAGATTTATCCGCCTGCCCCTTCAGACGGGTGCATCCGCGTTCTTTGAGCAAAACGGACACTCTTTCGTATTTGTATTGAAGAAACCACACCGGAAACAGAATGTATGCTTCGGGCGATCACAATCCGAATGGTAATGCCCCGAAAGTCGGCAGTTATAGCATACTCCATGCTTGGGAGGAATGTACTTTTCCAACAGAACTTTCAACCCTTTATCCTGAACGCCGTTATTCTGCGCTTGACCTTCTGTTCCCGGTTGATGTTCGCGTACCAGCTTCTTCCAATTGTTTTCTTCTTTTGTCTCATTGGGTGGATTTCGGTCTTGTCGAGATTGACCCGCATGATCTACTGATCCTAAGGACTTTGGCTTCAACGTCGTTTTCAATTCGCTAACTTGATTCCTGTTCCGAGTAGTATGCTCCTCCGATGTACGGTTTTCGAATTTGTACCAGAACGTGGCATCAAGTTTACGACCAAAAGGTTTCAAATCCGCAAGATTATCAATGTTGGCTGCAACAACACAGCCTTTATAATCTGCTCTGAGATTCCGAAATACTATTTCGAACTTCTTTCGTTCAGAAATAGGTTTAGTGAGTGAGTTGAAGAGTTTTTGCAGATCAAAGAAGAAGTCTTGAAATTTCTCTTTGGGACGTTGCTTCCTCTCAATCGCTCTAAACTCACTAACATGGTCATGATCGGGGCCTAAGAATTCTTTTTTCATTTCCTCGACCAATTCCTTCCACGAAGAAAAGTCCCCATTTTCCACTCCAGATATAAACCATACTTTGGCAGCGCCTGAGAAAAGGTGAATTGCTGAACGGAACAGTTCATCTTCCAAAATATCCTCCGATTTTGCATAGAAATTAACCTCCTTGATGAACCTCATCAAACCTCGTCCTTCGTCTCTACCATCATAACGCAAATTCCAGTCAGAAACCGGTCTAGTACGTCTTGTGGGTCCTACGTATCTAGGACGTCGTATTCTAGGTGGAGGCTGAAGCATAGCTAAGTCTGAATCCACATCCGACGAATCATTTATGCTTCTATGAGTCCCATCCCTGCCTGACAAATCATACCGATTCAGAACTACTTCCCTTTCCTCAGGACGATACGCACTAATCCCCCGATCGGATGGTTGTTGAACAGTAGGTTGACCAGGCGGAAGCAAGTCCCTCGCAGGGTTTAAATTCGACTGAAGTTGTCGTCTAACCGGAATATGCCCTGAACTCGACTGATTCGACCGTTGATCATCCTGAGAGCCTAAATCATCATCCGTTTGGGTGCCTTGGGACCTACTTTGGATCTGCTTTGAAGTTCCTGACGTGGAAGGTTGCGTTAATTGTAACTGAGTTAGAGAATTCGAAATTTGTAGCAAAACCTCCTTGCGGATCGACTCAACGGGTGAAAAAATCGTGAAATATCTGTTATACAGCTCACGAATCGTACTCAAAAGCCTATCTAAATCTTCTAGATCTGGTTCTTCTTCAGCTACTTTTTGTATTGCCGAACATCGAGCAAAGTAGTGAACTAAGCGTGTTTTGAGGGAATCCTTTATACCGTCGAAAGGTTTCTCCTTATCTAAAAAATCGCTGATCTCTTTTACTTTTCCATCTATTAAATTAATTTCACCGTCCACTGTTCGCCGTTCACATTTTGCTAAATCTATCTCAACCTGTTCGTCTTTCTCCTTCTTCAAAACCTCCCTTAAACGCCTTCTCAATGTTCCTACATTTTCTGCTTTCTCAAACGGTACAGATCTAATATCTAACTCAAATTCTATCTCTTCCTTTTCCAAATGGTGAACCAAAAGTGTCCGATATTTCATTTGAAATTCGGAATCCATCTCTGGAGATTCTTCTTGTCACTATGTTATTTAGGCCGTAACGAGCGCTCGAATCACGACCAGATCAACGTCTGTGCCCTCTCCAGACTCACTCTTCTATCCACCTGTACTCACCCTTCTCAGTCTTAATTTCAATTAACCAGACTCCAGGACATTTTTCAAATTGGTTCCTGTGATTCTAGGGCTCACTCGTTACCACCTAAACAACCTCAGCAAACATGAACATTTTCCAGAAACCTAAAAAAAACAACATATAATAAATCAATTTCTACTATCTAAGCAAGCAAGCAACAAAACCAGATAAACGAATTATCACACGAGGGGTAACCCTATGCAATTAAAAAACCATAAACGTGCAAATTTTGAAAAGATTCCTAATAAATTGCCGTTCAGAGAACGCAACAATCTAATACAGTAAACACTGTTTTCCCCTTCCTCTCCTGAGTGTGAAGTGGTGTTGTAACCGGTTAAGTAAATTAATTATCCTAATATTTTTTTGGTTGGGCGCCAATTTGTAACTCCCTCGGCTAGGCTCAGTTGGTCTAGGGATCTACAGGGTCGTATGAAAGGAAAACGGTATAAACACTCACAGCACTCAACATATATCTCTAGCGGGAACTCAACATTAGGTACTACTCCCAAGAACAGCTAGGGAATGGTAGATACAAATATCCTCTTATGGTTTGTACTAGCTCAAAGGCCACCCGGTAAACACTCTTCTGTTTGAACCTAAAAGTGAGGGAGGTATGGAAACTCCTTTCGAGTTCGGCTGAACGGAACAAAATAAGGACAGTGGTGAAATTTTAAACATCTCGAATGCCTTTAAATATAAACTTTTAATTGTGTTTAGATGTATTACGTGTTTTATGTACATTAATGATTTTATTTATTAACTAGGTCTAAACTAAATTGTGACGTCACATTTTCTACTTGCGGTTTTTTTTTTGTAGGTGGACTAGTGGCGGGCAGTGTGGTGGCGGTTTGGTGGCGGGTTGATGGCGATGCGGTGGCGGTTTGATGACGGTTTGGTGGTGGTTTGGGGGCGGGTTGATGGCGATTTGGTGGTGGTTGGGTAGTGGTACTTAACATTCAAGTCGGCTGACAAATTATAGCCGGCGGCCTTGCACAACGTACACGAGCGACTTTGGACTGTACAAGATGGCCTCCAATTCTTCTGTCCTTTTGTCTCTTATTGTCAGGGAATCCCAATGGCTGTTCCCTGACCAAAGCTAGCAGAATAAAGAAAAAGGCCCTTTGTGGACCTAACCACATTCATTAAATATTGCTTGCTATTTTGGACCGACCCGCAGCCACATTGTTCACAACTACAATTTACTTTTTTCTACCGCTTTTGCTGTCTTACCTTTCTCTTAAATAATATAATTTTCTCCGAAATGCACGGAAACAAATTTAGCAATGTGCCCTATATCCCTGTTTTAGACACAATAGATTTAGGACTTCAAATAATATTTTAACACGTGCTAACAAACTAACTCACTTTTGGACACCATTCATACTGAACTAACACGACTAACAATAATTTTAACTTTTGATGTTAACTAGACCTAGAATTTAAAGAACAGAATAAAATGATAAAAAAAACCACCACTCTATACTACACTATCGACATACATCACAAATCATTGAACACGGCGCGCGCTAACTGCTCGCTTTAGCGATCAGGACAGAAGTGGCTTTACAGGGTTAATCTGCCAAGCTCGATACCCGCGAAATTACCATAAGGAACACGAACGAACCCGAATTCGTCGTGTTCATTACTTTATATTTGTGGGTCCCTGCCCGTAGCCCTCCCTGCAGCTGCCTCTTTCGGCTGAGTATCTTTTGCCGACGCTCAAATCGCTGTCAACAAAAACGATGAGAGTGAGTGTAACCATGTGAGTGAGGGAAGTTTAGGATAATGAGAGCCTTTTGCTATAAATCTCAGTGTGAATTGCACAGAGTCGTATTTAGACACAATCTAACCTTACTTGTGATATATATATATATATATATATATATATATATATATATATATATATATATATATATATATATATATATATATATTATATATATATATATATATATATATATATATATATATATATATATATATATATATATATATATATATATATATATATATATATATATATATATATATATATATATATATATATATATATATATATATATATATATATATATATATATACATGACTGCTTCCAGCAGTCAACAATCGCCTGCGGATACTCAGATGCTGAAAACCTCATCCGCCTTCAAAAATGTCTACGTGGCCGAGCTCTAGAGACAGTCAAGAGTCGATTACTTCTACCGTCAGGTGTGCTGCACGTCATTCAGACCCTGCGCACACTTTACAGACGACCCGAACTCCTCATACATTCGCTTCTTGACAAGATTCACCATGTGCCGGCGCCTAGACACGACCGGCTCGATACGTTGATCGATTTTGGTATTTCGGTGCAGAATCTGGTCGACCATCTTGTCGCGGCTGAGCAAAAGGGATCATCTATCGAATCCGATTATGATGAAGGAACTGGTGGAAAAACTTCCGGTATCGATGCGCCTGGATTGGGTGGCATACAAAAATCGTTTTCCTATGGCAAATCTGGAGACTTTCGGTAACTTTATGTCAGAACTGGTAAGTGCAGCGAGCGAGCTTACCTATGAGTTGTCAGGGATTGGTAACTCATCCAGAGTAGACAAGCGAAAGCAAAGGGAGACAGGGTCAATATATACTCACACACCTGGTTCATCCAACACTCCATTAACGGGGGGATCTTCCGTTTCTTCAAACAAACAAGGAAAGCCTTGTGTATCCTGTGGTCGTGATGGCCACCGGGTAGTGGACTGCACACAGTTCAAGTCAGCCAAAGTAGATGAGCGGTGGAAGCTTGTTCAACAGAGAGGGCTGTGCCGGACGTGCTTAAACAGCCATGGCAAGTGGCCTTGTAGGTCGTGGCGAGCATGTGCAATAGAAGGATGTCGTCAAAAACATCACACGCTTCTTCATTCCTCCTCCGCATCAAATAATGTCAATGTTTCAGCGAGTCATGTATTGTTCGGTGAATTTTCCTGGCCACTTTTTCGAATCTTACCGATAATTCTTTTCGGGGATCAGAGTTCACAGGTTGTGTTTGCCTTTATCGACGAAGGTTCGTCGTATACGTTGTTGGAAGACTCTGTCGCCGACAAATTAGGCCTGTCAGGACCCACTAAACCACTCACTCTCCAATGGACGGGGAACGTCAAGCGAATCGAACAAAAATCAAGAGTCATTCAAGCTGAGATTAGTGGGAAGAGTAGTTCAACAAAGTACAAAATAATTCACGCTCGAACAGTTAGTAGTTTAGTGTTACCATCACAAACGCTGAAGTACCGTGAACTCGCCCAAAGATTCCCACATCTACGTGGCCTCCCAGTGGACGACTACGAGCTTGTTCAACCAAAACTACTGCTTGGTCTAGATAATCTTAGGCTCTGCGTTCCGCTTAAACTTCGTGAAGGGGGACAAAATGATCCAATTGGTGCCAAGTGTCGTTTAGGATGGAGCATATATGGATGTGTCCCAAGCCAAATACAACCTCGAGCCGTTGTAAATTTCCACACCGCAGCGGCGTCCAGTCTAGACCATAAGATGAACGAACAAATGCGCGATTATTTTGCGTTGGAGAACACTGGAGTTGGCGCTCCATGCGATAATCTAGAGTCCGAGGAAGATAAACGTGCCAATAGAATACTTCAAGAAACGACACAACGAACAGAAGATGGTTCCCGGTTCGAGACTGCACTGCTGTGGAAGGAGGACAACCCGGATTTCCCCGACAGTTACCCAATGGCGGTTCGACGGCTGGAATCGCTCGAACGAAAACTTCAGAAGAATCCACAGTTGGCTGAACGTGTGAGTAACCAAATCGCCGAATACGTGCGCAAAGGCTATGCGCACAAGGCCACTCTGGCTGAACTGACCTCAGTGGAGGCTAGTCGAGTCTGGTATTTACCCCTGGGCGTCGTGACCAGTCCAAAGAAACCCGACAAAATTAGGCTGATATGGGACGCAGCAGCTAAAGTGGGTGAGATCTCATTCAACGCCAAACTGCTCAAAGGGCCGGACCTGCTGATCCCACTGCCGAGGGTCTTGTGTCAGTTCCGTCAGTTTCCCATCGCCGTCAGCGGAGATTTAATGGAGATGTTCCATCAGCTAAGAATTCGGTTCCCTGACTGCCAGTCCCAACGCTTTATTTTCCGGAACAAACCCACAGACAACCCGCAAGTGTACATCATGGACGTGGCAACATTTGGGTCAACCTGTTCGCCCGCGTCCGCTCAATATGTTAAGAACCGGAATGCTCAGGAATTCTCCGACAAGTTCCCTCGTGCTGCTGATGCCATAATCAACAGGCATTACGTCGACGATTACCTGGATAGCTTTAGAACAGTTCCAGAAGCAATAGAGGTGGTGAATGAGGTGAAAATTGTGCATTCGATGGGAGGTTTTAAGCTAAGACACTTTTTATCGAATAACGTGGATGTTTTGCGTGGAATTGGTGATGTTGCGGAGGATGGGAGCAAGAATTTATTACTGGAGCGAGCAGAGAACGTCGAATCAGTGCTCGGGATGAAATGGCTTCCAAGTGAAGACGTATTTACATATTCCTTCGTAATGAGAGATGATCTCCGGCCGCTTCTGAAACATGGTCACATTCCCACGAAGCGCGAGGTTGTCAAAGTGGTGATGACGTTATTCGATCCACTAGGTCTGATTTCATTCTTTCTCGTCCATGGCAAAATCCTAATCCAGGAAATCTGGGCGAGAGGAACAAATTGGGATGATGCGATTCCCGGTGACTTATACGAGCGATGGCAGCAGTGGACGAGCCTGTTCCCGAAGCTGGATCAACTTCGCATCCCACGATGCTATTTCCGATCCGCAATCCCTAAAAGTTCTAACAGCGTGCAGATCCATGTCTTCTGCGATTCCAGCGAAGCAGCATTCTCTTGCGCTGCGTATTTGCGTCTAGAAATAAACGATGATATACAAGTGGCATTCATTGGATCGAAAACGAAGGTCGCTCCGTTGAAAACCCTATCCATCCCTCGACTCGAACTTAAAGCCGCTGTCCTCGGGACTCGTTTGCTGGAAACACTTCAAAGTTACCATAGTATACCGATTTCCCGAAGACTTCTCTGGAGCGATTCTAGTACTGTGCTCTCCTGGATTCGTTCGGATCATCGTCGGTACAATAAGTTTGTCGCATTTCGCATTGGGGAAATTCTAACGGCTACCGATCCGATGGAGTGGAGATGGGTTCCCACTCAACTGAACGTCGCCGATCAAGCAACGAAATGGAATAACGGACCACAACTTTCGATGGAGAATCCGTGGTTCACAGGACCAAATTTTCTGTTTGAACCAGAAGGTTCCTGGCCTATACAGCGTTCGATTGCTCCAACGAACTACGCGCAAATGCTATTATCTTGAGCCACCTTACGCACCAAGTGAATATGCCGATTGAAATCCCTCGTTTCAACTCGTGGTCGAAACTACAGCGAACAGTAGCTTTCGTGTTCCGCTACGTTGAAAACCTTCGCCGAAAGAAGAGGCAGGACCGTTTGCTGTTGGGAGTCCTCACTCAAGATGAACTGAAGCGAGCCGAAGAACTTCTATGGAAGATTTCTCAGAAGGAATCTTTTCCAGAAGAATTGGCCATCCTCATTGATTCGCAAGGACCACCTGAGAACCGCCACCGCATCGTTCACAAATCGAGTCCCATCTACAAAACGTGGCCATACATGGACGATCATGGAATCCTGAGAATGCGAGGCAGAATCGGTGCTGCTCCCTACGCGCCGACCGAAGCTAAGTTTCCTGCAATCTTGCATAGAGACCACCAAATAACTTTTCTGCTTGTAGACTGGTTCCATCGCCAATTCCGCCACGCCAATAGAGAGACTATCGTCAATGAGATTCGCCAGAGATTTGAAATTTCGAAGCTGAGATCATTGATCGAGAAGGTAACGAAGAATTGTGTATGGTGTCGTATCGTAAAAGCTACTCCAAAACCCCCAGCCATGGCACCACTGCCCGAGATGCGCCTCACTCCCTTCGTTCGACCATTTACCTTTGTCGGGCTCGACTATTTCGGACCAGTTTTTGTTAGGGTTGGCAGAAGCCTCGCCAAACGGTGGGTCGCCTTGTTCACCTGCCTCACGATTAGGGCAGTGCATATGGAAGTCGTACACTCTCTTAGCACGGAGTCATGTATCATGGCCGTGCGCCGCTTTGTATCTCGTCGGGGTCCACCGAGAGAGTTCTTCTCGGACAACGGTACCTGTTTTCAGGGTGCGAGTCGAGAGCTCAAAGAAGAAATCTGTCGAAGAAATGAAACCTTAGCATTGACGTTTACAAGCGCAGAGACTAGCTGGAAGTTCATCCCACCAGCAGCGCCCCATATGGGTGGCGCATGGGAACGACTGGTACGATCAGTGAAGGTAGCGACGGGAGCAGTTCTGGAAGCGGCCCGCAAGCCAGATGATGAGATCTTGGAGACGGTAATTGCAGAAGCAGAGGCGATGATCAACTGCAGGCCACTTACGTTCGTACCACTTGAGTCGGCCGATCAAGAAGCGCTAACGCCTAATCATTTCTTGTTGGGCAGTTCAACAGGAATCAAAATGCTTCCTACGGAACCTGTAGACAGGCGATCAGTACTGAGAAGTAGTTGGAAGTTAGCGCAGTTCATCTGCGATGAATTCTGGAGACGGTGGGTGAAAGAATATTTACCAGTGATCACCCGTAGGTGCAAATGGTTCGAGGAAAACAAGGATCTCGCGGTTGGAGATTTGGTGATGGTGGTCAGCGGTTCGGCAAGGAACCAATGGCTACGAGGAAGGATCGAGCAGGTTTTCCCCGGCAAGGACGGGAGAGTACGCCAGGCATTAGTACGGACTTCAACAGGAGTTCTTCGACGACCAGCTGTAAAATTGGCTGTTTTGGACGTCGCGAGTAGTAGCAAACCTTTTACAATAGCCTCCAAAGTCCCAGATGGTATCCAAGGTTTACGGGCGGGGGTATGTGGCGACGGACCCCCTGTTGCGGCGGCGCCGTCCGTACGCAACGCTTCATAAGCGTCATCGCTCACCACTTCACGATGGTGATGACGAAGCATGTCATCGTTGAGATTGGAAAAGAGGATCAAAACAAAGACAGTATAAATGAATAAAATAGTGCGTGGCAGTTAATACGTTTTCTCTACAGCTAAATCTAAAATTAAATAGTAAATCGCCTCATTTCACTAGCCATTATATCTAAATTAAATTAAAATTGTATTACAATAGTACGATTATTGTTACAATAGTAAACGTAAGTTAAATTGATTAAACTATCTTAAATCTAGTGAACTTATCATATCTAACCTATATTTAGCTTACACAATACAAAATTAAAGTGTGGAGCCCGACGATACACCTCGTTAATTGAATATCAATCGGTTCACCAAATTTGTAAGTAGCTATAATGATACTAGAAAAGTAAATAAATCGTCATTGAATTTACAGCTTGAAGCTGACAGCAGACAACATTTCGCGTTTGCTCTCAAGAGTTGGAAAGACCCGAAAGCTCCCACAACCCCAACCGTACAGATGATATAGTTGCGTAAATCCTTTTGAATCATTTTGCCAGCCGTACACAGAACATGTCATCCAAGAAGACGCTGTTGCAAATGACTTGGAATGAGCCACGTTTTAGAATTTTGAGGATTTTTGTCTGTTTTTTTTTCAATTATCTTTTTGTTATTTTGTTAGTCAGTGTAACGTTTACAGGTTTATTACGGCGTTTCGTGATTTCTTCAGTCTTTTGTAGTTCAGTCCGTGAAATGTGTCATTTATGTGCTGTGTGTCTTCTGAAGCAGTTTTCTCGAACCAAAAATAAGAAGCTATTGTATTGCTCCTTGTGCGGTTTACTGGCAGGACTCTGAATAGAGTAGAAACCTCTACGCCAGGCTTTCGATTATATTGTTGCGTAAATCCTTTTGAATCATTTTGCCAGCCGTAAGACTCCTCTCCGCATTCTGTAAATTCTCACTGCTGATATTTCCCACTTCACCTTTGTATCCTCCTCTAGTTCAACGCAAGAGCACTTCACTGAATCTGTGAATGTATGCCACGCTCCGTAGTAGTCGCTCGTACATCGAGAATCGTGACACATCGATCAACGGAACTGATAAGAAGTGACTGCATATATATGTCGGCCGTAGCTCTTCTTGTGCTTCAACTGCAGTCTCAAATTTGTCGCATCCAGCGGCTGTCGGGCTTGCAGTTTGAGCCTTTACCCCACTTCGTAGCCTCATCAGCAACGTTAATTTTTGTTCCACACCTACGATTGCTGACAGACTTAGAATCTCATTGACTCTGAACGCTACGTACTGCCAATATCGACGAGTATCCGACTTGATCCACGAGACAACAGTACTAGAGTCGCTCCAAAGGAGTGTCCACTTGATCTCGACAGTGTGACCATTCACAATTGTTTTGCGCAGACGGGCGCCAATAACGGCCGCCTGTAGCTCTAGTCGGGGTACGGAAACTAACTCTAGTGGCGCAACCTTCGTTTTGTAGGCAACTAACGCACAACGTATCTGGCCACGATCTTGAACACGGAAGTAAGCTGCAACAGAATATGCTTGTGCACTGCCGTCTACGAATATGTGGAGCTCTAGGGAGTCGAAACAAACAGGATCGTAATCCGGAAAGTAACTCCGAGGAATTTGGACGCTGTGCGACTCCTTCAAAACCTGCAGCCACAGGTTCCAACGCACAAACAGGTCTTTGGGTATCTGTTCATCCCAATCCAAGTTGGCTCTCCAGACGTCTTGAAGCAGAATCTTTCCTTGAGCTACAAGTGAACCAACTAATCCCAAGGTATCGTAGATTTTAATTACGAAGCTCAGCATCATCCTTTTTGTCGGTGCCGTCATACATTCCTGCTCCTCTTATAGTCTGATTTTGAAGCATAACAAATCTTCGCTTGGTATCCAGGATATTCCTAGCACGCGTTCGGAACCACTCTGGTTGTTCATCGACAGATTTTTCGCAGCAGCTGGACTCACATCTCCAATTGCCTCTAGAACCGACGGCCGGTTCAACACCCAGTTCCGTATTCGGAAACCCACCTTCTGATGAACTTCAGTAACTGCCAATGCAAACTCAACGGCCTCTTCTGCCGTGTCGACACTATCTAGGTAGTCGTCAACATCATGTTGGGTTATGATTGCTGCCGCCGCACTTGGATATTCTTCTTCATTTTCCGTCGCATTTAAGTTTTTTCACGTACTGTGACTGTGCCGGAGAACACGTCGCTCCAAAGAAAGCGACGTCTGATGCCATCGTTACCATCGGTTCGTTTGACGCGTTACGATAGACGAACAGTAGCGCGCTTCGATCCTGTTTTTTGATTCCGACTTGCATGAACATTTCCTGGATGTCACCGGAAAACGCAACTTTCCACTCACGAAACTTAACATTGACAGACAACTGCGGAGTCAGCAGGTCTGGTCCTTTGTGGAGCATCGTATTCAACGACACACCGTTTGCTTTCGCTGCCGCATCCCAAATGACTCGCACCTTCTCAGGCTTGTTCGGGTTTAATACTACGCCTAATGGAAGGTACCAAGTACGTCGCGGGTTGAACTCTGTCATTTCTTCCTTCGATACTACGTGGATGTAGCTTTTTAATTCGTAGTCAGCCACCTACTGTCTTACGCTGCCGTAGAGCTGCGGATCCTTTTCTAGAAGTGTCTCGAGGCATCTCAACCAACGCTCAGCCATTGGTCGACTGTCCGGAAACTCGATGCAATCGTGCTTCCAAAGTAGTTCCATCTCAAACTTTCCACTCTCCGTTCGAACTCCGTTCGAAGGCTCTCCACAGAGAAAAACTCACGTACGTAGTCGTGAAGATCGTACTCGGACGTATCCGTACAGATGTGCATTTGCCGATGCTGGAACGTTTCTTCTCCCAGCTGTACGCCGCCACATGTGACCCAGCCAATGCGAGTTTTTGCAGCGATTGATTTTCGCTCTTTTCCCTCTCGAAGCTTCGTTGTAGTCAACAGGTGCAAATTGCTCAATCCAATAAGCAATCCAGGAACGGTTCTGTGGAAACTCTTCACTGGTACACGCCGTAAGTGCTTGAACTCTTCTGATAACTTTTCCACGTCAAGCGATTGCTCCGACAGCCCTAGGTTCTCAACAGTGTATACTTCCAGCATCATGAAACGTGTTGCGTTTCCGACTTCCGAAATGCTAAACGTATCTAACTCCATAGCGTCGATTTTCTTATTTATTCCACTTGTCCAATGGATACACAACGAATGAGCTGAACGGTCGCCCACGAGCTCTAGTAGGAGGATAGGATTGGAAAGATGGTTATGCATTCCTACTACCTAAAAGTGACCACACAAATTTTGCACAGCTAACCCAAAATGGATCAACGTCTCCAGCCTTTCCGCTTTAGGAGCTGGTGTACCACGAACTTTAGCCACAAGGTTGTGGACGAACTGCTCTGGTCTTCCGTACAACGTCTGTAAAGTTGACAAAATCTGCGGCACGAAGAACGGATGGAGGAGGAAACTACTGACAGCTTCCTTCGCAGTCCTCTTCAGTGAACGTTGTAAACGCAGCAAATTCTCTGAATCGGTGTAGCCACACGCACCGCAGTCAAATGGTCGAATGGATGAAAAGCGACCAGTCGATAGGATCTTTAATGAATACTGGAAGCTCTTTCGAAATGACTTACCTCGCCGCCAACTGAGCAGGTGTTGGATCCTGCGTTACTGGTTGGTGCTGATAAGGCGGAAATAGGTTTGAATCCACAGGAACGTACGGTATAAACTGTGACTGCCCTGACAAATCTATCACAGGAGGACCTTACTTTATAGATACAAAGTGCGTATGAAGTGTTCCCTATATCATAATCTGGCTACAAATACTTGGGTAAGGTGGTTCTTTGGCATCACTATTGTTCATATTGTTTTGGGCATTCTGGAGTCCACTTACCGTATGTGGGTTATTACTCACGGATAAACCTTGATGATTTGTCTCTGGAGAGTTTTCCTGCTGTTCCGCTAACTAATGCTGCCAAACTTCACGCGTAGTGACTCTAACTGCTCAACCAGATGTAGCTCTTTCGCCAGGAATTGCTGCTTCTCTTCGTCTCGCTTTGCTTGCTTGTGTGCGAACTGCTGTTCGTAACATTGTATACGATTGACTAGGGACATTTCCCATTCGCCCTTTCGAAAGCGGCAACGCAGAAGCAGTGCTGCTCAATCGCTGCGCAGCAGCGCGAAACACACACGCACACACACAAACATGCAGTTACCTACGTCTCTGGTTGCAAGAGGCAAAAGCAAACAGAAATCAGTTCACCTAAAACCGCCATTGTGGCAACGCACGGCAGGTCCATGAAATAAGAAAAAAAACCGCAAGGGGCAGCAAAGTGAGCAAACGCGCGTGCTTGGAAACAACAAATACACCAAATTGGTGATCGAGTGCGGAAAATACGAGTGCCAGAGGTGTTTGCTTTGAAAAGTAGCCTCAAGTAGCTTCGCTCGTAAAAAGTTGCCTCACAACAAAAGTCGTCACCATTGCAGTGGAGGCAAGGCAGGCCGGAAATCCGGAGACCGAAGGGCAGAATACCATCCGGTAAGACAAAATGCAGGGACCAGCCATACACTGTCTCTCATGCCTCTAATCTTCTCCCATCGAGCCCAAAAATTACCATCAACGCCGTCCAACGTTCTCGTAGTGTATACTCGCTGGCACGTGGTAGTACGCCGATTGGAGGTTATTGGTATCAAACGACAGGAAGCACTGAAACCGGTAGGAAAAGGTTGAAACCAGCAAGACACCGTCAATTATGTCCACTCGTTTCTCGTTTCCATCAGGCACGACAATAGGCAGGCATCCAAAGCGAGGAAACCTTTCCCATTCACGGACACGCGGTAGAACACCGACGTCACGGTGCGGTAAACCGGAGGCAACACCAACTCCGAAAGCAAAAATCAGTGGGGTTGTGTACAAGACACGACCGGTTGACGTAGACTACGTTAAACCAAGTGATGCATTATAATGTCAGGGAAATTCTGTGTGGCTATTATTAGCGTTTAAGGGTTTCAATTATTCGTGCCGGTCGCTTACCCATACCGATAGAAGCAGTTTAAGTCACAATATGACGGGTGCGGCTCTTATGGGACATAACACCAGCGTTTTGAAGCCAGTATGTAAGAAAATTCTATTGTACGATCTTGAGATATTATTTGGTGGCCCTGAAAAGGGCCGTTTGGTTTTATGAAGTCAGTATGTGCGAAAATTCTCTTGTACACTCTTTATAACTCTCTGGTGGCCCTGAAAAGGGCCGTTTGGTTTTATGAAGTCAGTGCGTGGGAACATTCTCTTGTACACTCTTTTATAACTCTCTGGTGGCCCTGAAAAGGGCCTTTTGGTTTAAATGATGACACGGCCACGGTTGCACGTTTTACGATGGACTATCTTTAAGGCCTAGAAGATAGTTGAGGATCTGTTAGGGAATATAAAATTATTAAATTAATGATAGTTTTAACCCCCCCTACAAACATTTGAGTCGAAAACTTTCGATGGATATGGATATCATTAAGGATTCTTGTTCGAACGAATTTCAGTAAAGTTTATTTATTTCATCGCTCCGGGCATTTATTTATATTATCGCTCCGGGCATTCGGCTATATTCAGTATATTATACGGAATATAAAGCTACTTTATAACATCTAAATGACTTTCTCATGTGATCAGTCAGCCATTTCATTTCAAGACATTAAAATTCCCACTATATTCATTTAGTTATATAGGTGTTGGTATGAATAAGCCCTTCGAAAAATACACAACCGCTCACTCTTACTTTTCCATTGAAAACTTTCATATTCTACATTTTACTATATGATGAATACATTAGGCCATAGTTGGGAATATAAGGTTAAATGCGTACCTAAAATATGGTCTATGGTTTTCTTGTGAAATTATTATTCATGTTTGTATGTGAATATCAGGTAAATTAGTGAATCCATTATGGCTAAAACGTTAAGAAAATCGAAATATATATAAATATATTAGATCTCGCAGAAGAAAGAGAGTGAGTTTTATCAAATATCATTATTCTTTGCTATGGGTATGGGAGAAAAGGTTGGTTAATATATAATAAATTCTTATAAATATAAAATAAACACCTGAGAAAATAATCACGCATTAAAATATGTTCAGCGCATTATTTGTATCGATATCATCTGTAGGTTCATATGCATTAAAAGCATGCTGCGCATGTCATACCCAGAATACAATTAATACTATGTTGAAATTTATTAAGACAGGAAGCGACAACATAGAGAGATATTCAATTGCTATGATGACATGCACTTTGTCAAATTGATTTAAATTTAATAAATATCAATTTCCTACCTCGAGTTGAAGGACTTTCTCCAGCGTCCCAACTAGTTGTTGGCAACGCATTACCTCTGGCTGCTTTCAATTTCACCCGATAACTACGAGATCGCTCGGCATCGGTGCATGGTCGTTTCGGAGGATTTCCCGTATGTTCGCTCTTTATGCGCTTCCTGAATCTGCGCAAGCGTTCTGGATCAAATCGGTTAGGCATTCTCACTTTCACTATGTTTCTCAAAAAGTTTTTCTTCCTAGAGGTAGGACTCTATCCAACGCGAATCGTTAACACAACAGAACAACTGTTTATAACACACTACTAATTGGGATTTACAGAGAATGTTGGTTCGGAATATCATGTTCGACATCAAAAATGGTGTCCGTGATAGGGAATTTGTGTGATTTAAGCTATGCGACGAAGGGAAAACAAGTTTTGCTAATACCACTGGCTGCCAATCGACAATTTGAAACGAAAATCCCAATCAAACAAACTCTCAAGCTGAGAATATTAAATTGAAAGTAGCAAAGATGGATTTGTATCTGGTAGGATTTTTCGGTGAAAATAAATCAAAGCACCGGCAGGCTTTGATTTATTTTCACTGATTTTATGGATCCGCTGCATAGCACACTGTTGCCTGGTAACGACTTGGCAAAATCCAATATGACT
Source organism: Aedes koreicus (assembly GCA_024533555.2). Taxonomy (NCBI): domain Eukaryota; kingdom Metazoa; phylum Arthropoda; class Insecta; order Diptera; family Culicidae; genus Aedes; species Aedes koreicus. Next base: position 119,656 of record JAHHFK020004109.1, on the reverse strand, counting down.
GCCAATCGACCGAAATGTAAGATAAACGCTTATTCAAATAACTCTCTTAAATTAGAAATTGAATTGATTAATTGATTCATCGCGGGTTGCGCCAACCAGCTAGGAAAAATTTGTCACCGACGGAGAATTGTCCTGCTCGCCTTTCATGGAGGCTTCCCGCAAAAAGTAGCGTTTTTGCAGTCGTGACGAACAAATCGGCACTAGATTTAATGGCGCACAAACCGAACGAAATATTAATTTAATTCTTATAAAAACAACTCTCTGAACTGGATTGGTTGTCCTCAAAAGGACAGATTATTTATTGGTAGGTTGCGCCAACCAGCTGGGTAAAATTTTCCCCAGTTGCGGCGAACGAATCGGCACCATGATATTAGGCGCACAAACTAAACGAAATAAAAGTTTAATTCTTGTATAAACAACTCTTTTAATAAAATTGGTTGTCCTCAAAAGGACAGATTATTAATTTATGGATTGCGCCAACCAGCTGGGTAATCGAGCACTGAACTAAATTTAAGATTAGTTCTTGAATAAACAACTCTTTTATTTTAATTTATTGTCCTCAACAGGACAGATTATTTCCACCTACTGCTGCTCGCGTCCAAGGACGCTTTCCCTCAAACAGCAGCGTTTTCGAAGCCGCGGCGAAACAATCGCCATGGTGAGGTAAGATGGCGGCTTGCACAAACCGACGCGATTGTGCGCCCCCATAATCTGCCATTTTATCTCATTGCGACGATCGCTGTTTGAGAGAGCCTTGGTATTTACCACCACCATCTGCTACGCGTTTACCAGCTGCCTGCAACCACCTACCTGCGACCAGCTACCAGCGAACAGCTCCGCACAGCTTCAATGCTGCCAAACGAATGAGGCAAATTTTTCCTAAGTGTGCCTTTTATACCGTCCTCAGCTGCATGCGAGACGTACATGGAGCGACGAATGACATGATTGGTTAAAGTCCCTCTCTAATACAAATAAGAAGAAGATGATGCAAGACGTTCCTTGCTTCGATTTGAAAACTGTGATAGGAAATTTGGCAAATTTACTCTGCAAAATGACATTATAAGACATCACCTTATATTTGCGTTGTTTTCAATAGTTTACTATTGTTTGAGAATAATGTTTGACAATTGAATTGGAGCGCGGTAAAATTTCCGACCGATTGAGGAAGAAATCATGTAAATCTATCGTGGATTATTTGAGTTATTCGCGTACAAAACGTACGGTTTTTCGTGACGGTCGCAATATTTTAGATTTTCATTTGACACCCTACCCTTGCCGTAAGACGTAGTCTACGTCAAAAACTACCCCACAACGGGTTAGTGAGACAACACCCTATTTTTGCCTTACAAGCGGTGACGGGATTCGCCCTACAGGGCCGTTTTTTATCGTTTAAGGTACTCATAATTGGTCCATGCCGACAGGTGGAAGTGAACGACGGACGGCGATCGCTTTGTTCGTTTGGGGACTGAAAGCTAGCCACGCAAAGGTGGTGGAAGCCACACAGACTGACATCAGAGGCGCAGCGAGAACTACCGGCGAGCATCCTGATGGCAACGATGGCAACATGCAGAAACTAGCGAGGTCGTCCGGCAAGCCGGTTGACGGATCCGATGGCAGCAGGCAGGAGCTAAGTGAGTACGTTTCGAAACACGTGTGAGGCGAGGTTTATTTTACCACCGAAGAGGAAGAATCCGATGAAGGGTAAAGAAGAAAAATGCTAGAGAAGAAATGTGAAGAGTAGAGAGAAGAGTTTAGGAGAAATTGGCCAGATAGAGAGAGATAGTAGAAAAAGAAAAGAAATCAGGAAGATGGGAAATTGATAAGGGGATGTGGGGTAAATAAAACCACAGTTCATTGAATTACGGATTTGTGTTGGTGCGTTTATTTTGTAGTGTTTGCTAGAAGAAGATTGCTAATGGTAGATTGCTCTATCCGCTAACCGAAATTGCAACACCATCTTGACGCCACTGTTCTCCTACATGCTGCTTCCGCATCTCGCTTGTTTTGCGTTGCCATACTGCGTAGTGTGGAGGTTTACCCATCATCTTTGGAACGATCTTTGGAAGCGTATTTCGTTTAACCGACTTCGGGACCATAGAACTCGTATGATTCGATTCTTCGAGAAGACAAGTGTACGGTTTAATATTTACCAACGGTAGCTTATCGATATCCGACCTGCGATTGGTATGTTGTCCATGTTGCTGGCTGTTGACACACATCTTCGATCCCCGGATTTTCCCAGATGGCGATGCTGTCGATTGTCCATGAAATTGATTCAGCGTCGGTGATTCTAACTAGAGGCCGTCGGATAGCAACGTCATCGTGTTTAGTGGTTTCAACAGGAATTGCGAACCAGAAGGTCCATCGTTTCGATTGGATGGTGCCTGCTCTGGATCTCGTTGACGCAGTCGCATAGCGAGTGAATCGGACGTCTGTTGTTGGTTGAACCACGCTTTCACTTTCTGTCAGCTTCTTGCCTGGCTGCGGCAGCTTCGTATGCTCAACACAGCTTCATCCTGCTGGCGAAGCAACTTATGCTTCCGGGTCAAGTACTCCGTCTCTCGTTGTAGTTTGTCGTTCATCGCCTTTTCTACCAGCAGCTTCTCATTTCGCAATCTTTCATCCTCCAAATTTTCTCGTAGACACCACTCTTCTTCCAACCGTTGTAGATCCCGGGCAATTTGGGCTTGTCGAGAGCTCAAAACGCTAGATCGCCCAGTTGGTGAACTGCCAGGGGGCGGAGGAATTGACGGTATGCATTTCGCACTGTATCTGGGCCTCCTACATTCCGCACAATCAAGGTCATCACCGTGGTCGATGTCTATGATGGAAGGTTCAATATCATCGATCGAGTCCAGAGCATGCAATTGCGAATGCATGATCCGGTTGAGAACGTCTGGTGATAAGTGCATCTTGAGTCGTACGAGTTTTCGATCGAGTTTGGCGAACAAACGATCCCTGCTTACCTGTCTGCATGCTTTCCTGCATACTCATGCCACAAATCTTTGAGATTTGTAGAAAATCCACCAATGTTCCCGGTGAAATCAACTCAAAGCTGTAAATTTATTTGTTCATTAACCTGCATAATTTATAATAGAATTTTACTTACATTTGATCTCGTACTTAGTAATTTTAAGGTAATATAGAAATTCACAAAAGCTTCAAGTCTGTAATAGGTTAATTAATAAGCATATTAAGTTATAATATAGAAATTTAATTTTACTTCAATCTTCTGGATTCATGCTGATATAAACAATAAAGTGCCTATCATTGTTATCCGTATCGTTGACATTTCATGTTCGGCCGTCACCTTGCTCGCACACATTCGCACCCAAAACGTCAAAGGTTTAGGGGGGTGCGTCGATGGACACGTTTATTGTAACAGTCGTGTAACTGCCATCAGCTTTGCGCTCTACGCCCCAACCCTCTCGATGAATCTGCTTTCCGCCCCGGCTCTCGTTAAAAAAACAAGCTGCAGTTGTTTGGGAAGGCAATCAATCATGCATAAAGCACGTCGAGTCGGAGCGTCTTGAACGGCGTTCTTAGCACATTGATACCAAGTACGCTTACACCAATGACCGCCAACAGCACAAAATCATCGAACCTCATTACATGACAACCGAGCGCATGGAGGCGGACCTCATGACAAAGCCGTTGGACCGAATCAAGCTAGAGAGGCACCGATCTGGCATCGGAGTTAAGGAGCCATCCAAGACATTCAACTGACAACGTTGCGGAGGAGTGACGGGCTACACAACCGTGTGGCACCGTTGTCAATTTAACCACACAATTGCTTTGAGTGCAACATTGCTATTTTATCTCATTTATCCCAGTTATCCCTACTCATGTAACACACACTCACACACACACACACACACACACACACACACACACACACACACACACACACACACACACACACACACTGAAACGAACAGACACACACACTGAAACGAATACTATTTTGCTAACACTCTGCTACGAATATAAAACTGAATAAAGATCATTCCACTGTTGTCACCCTTCAGAACCATACGCATATTATTTCTCCACTGTCCAAGCCAGCTACTCTGCATCACGAGCTGCAGCCCGTTAGCCTGCTGTTGTAATGAAGCTGGGTTGAGATCAGGGATAAGGTGCGACTCAAATCACTTGAGTGCAGCACGCGCTGCTACGAGACAGCACATTAAATTTCAAAGAGACGTGAAAGTGCAGTCTTTACTCCCGTGCACCCATATTTTGCCGTGCGCTCAAAGTCGCACATCTCATTTCTATAGATCATTGCACAGAATGTATTAACCTCACTTTTTTGACAGTTCAGGGAGCTTGTTTACAAGGTGTTAGAATTTTAACCGCTCAAACGAAATTTTTCATTGGATTTTTCCGTATTCTGTATGATTAGATTCAGGAAATGATGTAAAAATAAGCACTGGTGACTGTTTTCCGGCAATTTTACTTAATCGTAATAAATTTAGAGCACAAAATTGCAAACCGATCCTACAGAAAATATTCTAAGTCCACGTAAACAAGCTCCCTGAACTGTCAAAACTGAATTGATGACGCCATCGTGCAATGATCTATTTTGCTCTCGTCTCTTTACGAGTTAACGATTGCACTCTCTCTTGTCGTCTCTGAGCAAACATAAGTGCGCAAAAAACAGACAAGGCGGCACTCTAGATGGGATCTGATCAAATCTGTGTTTACTTCACATGTTTTCATGATGATTTAGGGCCCAATTGTTTGCTCGTCTCAAGTTACATAATTGGTCCCATGATTAATAATTTGATCCTATTACAAATCTGCAAATCATTTACAGGGATAGAGTTGGGTGTACATCGTTTCCTAGAATAACATATATGTAGAAGATTTTTTTTTATTCTGCGTAAAACGAATATTGGTTTGCATGAACCAGCATTAAGGTACACACGTTTGCTTTTTTTTTTTGAATTCCCCACAGGCACACAAAGGAAGCAAAGTAATCATGGCAAACTCCAAGCGTAAATTAGAACTAGATTTATTTAATATTAATGAAGAAGAGAAAGTGGCATCGTGTAAAATTTGTGGAAAAGTGGTGAAATGCTTGCGAAATTTTACTTACGTCAGACATTATGTGTTGCAGCATAAGGAAATTGCTAAGGAAAATGGACTACTAAAAACGACGGATTACAATGATGGAACGGTTGTAGAGGACGGTTCTGAAATCAATCGGATGAAAATTACTGTGAAGATGAATAGGCAGGTTTACGTCAAAGCTATGGTTGAAACAGTAACCCTTGTAGGTGCTCCTCTGAAACTTTTTAAATTGTGCACCACTTCGAAACATATTTGATGCAATCGAGAAAGGTTTGAACGGGAAACCTGGAGAAGGAACCCGAAGAATAGATTCTCGATCGATCAAACCAATTATTGAAACAACTGCCGAAAAAATCAAAGCAAAAATTACGGAAGAAATTTGTGGAAAATTGATTTGTTTGAAGCTGGATACTGCTACGCGATTAAGTCGAGATATTCTCTGCGTAAACATTCAATTTATCGCAAAAAATGTGATAAAAAATCGAACATTGGCCATGGTTGAACTTAAGCAGCGGCACACATCGGAGCACCTCGAAAAAGTAGTGCTAAATATCTTAGCATCCTACAAAATCGATGTTTCACAAATCTACAGCTGCACTACAGATAATGATTCCAATATGTTGGCAACCAACAAACGAATCCTTAAACAACAGGAGATGGCAATGTATGGTCTTATTGATGACAACAACGAAGATGATTTGGAAGAGTAAACCTTAGAATTCAATAGTAACACTTTCAAATATTAATCATATTTTTATTTCAGAGCCAATAAATCCACTGATGATTCAGATAGTGACAGCGATTTGTTCAATCACCAAGAATGACAAGGAAGTTGCTCTTACCAATGAAACATGGACATTTATTGACAATTTTATCGAGGGGTTTGAACCCGTAGCGCAGCTGACGATAGTTCTACAAACATCGCAGCTCACCATCGGAGATTTTTACTTAGCTTGGCTTCGATGTAGGATTCTTTTGGGTAAGAAAGAAAGTACGCTATCCAAACAGTTGCTTGCGAATATGGAAGCTCGCGAATCACCCTTAACAAGTAACAAAGCCTTCTTAGCTGCGATTTATCTGGACCAGCGTATCAATTATCGAAACAGTCCACTTTTCACTGAAGATCAACGCCAGACTGCATTGGTAAGCACATTATGTTCCATCAGAAAATTTGGGTAGTAATATTATTATTTTTGTCTTAGTCGCATCTGATTAACACATGCAAGAGTAATCAGCATGTATCGCTAGGTGGGCTATCGAATGTATCAACAGATGATCCGGTCGAAGGTCACAGCGTAAATTATGATGACGTTTTGGAGGAATTTTTTCGCTCGCATGAGCTATCACAGGTCTCTAGCATCTCAACAAATTTGTTCGAACAGCTGGAAGATTTGAGCCGTTCTCCTCGTCTGAAACTTGAAAAGGGTCAGTCAATTTTGGACTATTGGTACGGCCGAAAGCAAGCCAAGCCAGAATTGTACTGCATGGCAGTGGTAGCACTTGCAACACCAGCAACACAAGTTTCAACTGAACGAGCATTCAGTACCTTGTCTTTCATCCTTACAAAGTTAAGAACTCGTCTCGGTGAAACAACATTGGCAAACATTTTGATGATAAGACTGAACGCTGAGCTATTCCAGCAAATTACCGTTTGATTTTTATCTAAAATGCTTTAACAGGAAGCTCCCACGAAGTGATGCACTCGATTTTTTTTTATTAATTCAAATTTGTTTACTATTAATTCAGTGATATGAATAAAAATAAAGTGATTTATTGATTAAAATGCAATGTGTTATTAAAACATTTTAAAATGCCATGAGAAATAAGGTGATATTTGATATGAAAACGATCTTCCTGTCCCTGAGCCCCTACGTCCCTATGCACCTTGATCTCTGATGCGCTATATTTGACTTAAGTTTATTGTAAGATTATTTTGCCATGACCATAGCGCCAAGTGCAGTTAGACCACTGACACTGGCGTAAAAAAGTGCTACGGGTGATTAAAGACCATCTTATATAATACATTAGAGAATATGTAGTATATGGACTACCCAAATAGAGATATAACGTTGTCTTATAGCTACTCTAAGTGTTTCATCAATCTGTATTTTGATTCACACAAAAAATCCGTCCAATTATACTCCTGTTTGGATTGTTTAGCAGTTTGAGCTCACATTTTTAGAATAGAATGGATGTGCACTGTGCATTGTATACTGTGTGCAAAACCGATTACGAACGCGGAAGAAGTTAATAACTTTTCCTACAAAAGTCTATCAGAGAGGATCAAAGATGCGTTTAAAATTAAACTTCCTTAGGAACAGGAGCTGTCTCATGAATGTGAACATTCCTTAATAATTAATTAATTTGATTTGTTTCGCCTCAATTACCCATGCACAGTATACTTCATCAAATATGTTTGATATTGTAACAAAACTGACATTCATGCGGCAAGCAAAACAAATAGCGAAATGCGTCAGAAAGGTGGGAGGAAGTTACTGTCACAAATAGCTATTGTACATTGTCAGTCCTACTAAATATATTGGAGTTCCTATTCAGGTAGTAAACATATCATATCATTTCACGAGACTGAAAATTTCATGTACCATCCATGAGGAGACATGTGGCATTGTGGTGTATAAATAAGTCTTAGTTTCTATATAAAAATCTTTTTAAGTGCCTATGTTTTAAATGGCCCATCTAGTTTGTGAATTAAGATTTAAATAATATTTTCCTCTGTGGACCCCTACAATAGCTTTTTGTTACTAAGATAAACATAAATCATTTTGATACCATTAACCAAAGCACGAGCCAAAGCACAGAGTAAAGCACAGTGTAAAGCACAGTGCATTACTCTTTATCTCTGAAAGAGTAGTGCATGTGCGGCTTTCTGTTTCTCGCGGTGCTACGAAATCTCTCACACGTTTGTTATGTGCGCTCTTCTAAAACAGGAGACGCACACTTGAAATTGGGTGAAGCACTTGTCTATTTTGCACTGCTCTGTGTATTTCGACAATCCCTGGTAAAAACATTATTTAATTCATGTATTGCGCAACCAAAACCAAAATCTAATCTAGAGCCCTCTCAAAATTTATTTACATTTGAAATGTCAGCCCAGTTACCGAGCAGCATCCGCTAACTAGGCTGTGCACTTAGCCCAGTTAGCGAACGATTGCTGTACTTGAACAGAAAAACATTAACCCTCTCCCTTGTGCACGCCAGAATATCATCAATCGAATCATCTTCTCAGAATACAATAAAAATTCGATTTTATTTTAGAATCCTACTCATAGTTTCATACTTACTTTGAGGGCATTAAAGCACTTTTAAATAGCGTTAGTTTTTCTGCAACAATTCCACAAATTCGTACTAATGGGTCCAGAGGAAATGATAACGGTTCAAATTTGGTGAAATTAATTTTCAATGCATCGATGTCGGAGAGTAAGATTTGAAATTTTTCGGTCTTTTTCTTTCGATTTCCTGGTTCTTTGGCCACTATTTTTATAAGTTTCACTAGACTATCAATAAATTTCTGCTGCTCTTTTAGACTTCGGTGTATACTTCGTAGCTCAGGAGTTCCTGCCAGAAGATGCGTTGAACACATAATGAACATTGGTACTACTATGAGTTTACTAATATACAATTGCATACCTGTAGAAATCTGGCGAATAAATAATTGAAGAACTGTACGATACATTTTTCGAACACGTTCATCTTGTTTTCGAACAGTTTCTTCCTCACATTCTATTGACAAGTACCAGTAAAGGTAATTGGCCAAAGTTGAGTTTTTACATGCCCGTTGAATGAGAAACATCGCTAAATTAGAAGGTACTCATGTATTTTCACTGCGATTTATAATGGAGTCATCCGGGTTTGGCCCCGCATCGTTAAATTTCGTGGATTTTGATCCTCTTCCATATTGTGGTCAACTCCATCATAAATGGGTGTGCTTCCTGAAATGATACAAAAGTAAGTAAATACTATCTGTAGTACCCGAATATAATCTAAGATCAAATTGAAAACTTGATATTATGGTATGATGTTGCTGATAATAATAACTTAGACTACTGTCGTTTTCAAGGAAAAGACTTACAAAGTGGAAAATATATTATGGAGTTCAATTAACCTTCTTTAGGTGTCGGGGGTCAATAAGACCCGGAATGGATTTGAAAAATGCAATAACTTTCTAGAATAAGCATCTAGACGTTTGAATTTTCTTTACTTTTCCTAAATCATAGGAAATTACGTTTCTGCTATTCTATTCTTGACATTTTTTGACATTTCTGAAGGGCTGTTAAAAAAAAGTTACGAATAAGGTGTTTCGGGTCATATTGACCAGGATTTCAAACTCAAAATGTGGAAACTATATATGCCAAATTTTTAAGTCTTTGCAGTCAAAATGCTTATTAGAGTTCCAATTTTCAGTTTCTGGCGAGTACTGCCCTTTTCGACCCGATTGGCCACAGGGATTCTGTGCTGGGAAAGGGCATGTTTTACCACGATCCGTGAGGCGGTGACAGATACAAATTTTCATCGGAACATGCATTTCGACGGTTCAAACTTCATGATTTTTCATGAATAGTCTACTTCTAGCCTTGAAATGGATCAATGACCATATTGGCCATTACGGGACAATCCGGATGCCTCGGGGGATTCGTTTAGGAGGAGACAAATACAGTTTTCCCCGAAACATGCCTTAAGACAGCTCAAACTTCATGATTTTGTATAAGTAGTCTACTTCTAGCCTTGAAATGGACCAATGACCATATTGGCCATTTCGGAACAATCCGGATGCCCCCGGGGAACCGTTTAAGAGGGGACAAATGTAGGTTTTCGCCGTAACATGCATTTCGACGGCTCAAACTTCATGATTTTCGTTGAATAGTCTACTTCTAGCCTTCAAATGGACCCATGACTATATTGCCATTTCTGGACAATCCGGATGCCCCGTGGGAACCGTCTAGGAGAAGACAAATACATATTTTTGCCGAAACATGCCTTTCGACGGCTCAAACTTCTAGCCTTGAAATTGTTCAATGAGCATATTGGCCATTCTGGGACAACTCGGATACCCTGGAAGAACAAATACAGAGGGGACAAATACAGATTTTCACCGAAACATGACTTTCGACGGCTCAAACTTCATGACTTTTCATAAGTAGTATACGTTCAGCCTTGACCAATGACCATATTCGCCATTCTGGGCTTCAACGGCTCAAACTTCATGACTTTTTGTAAACAATCTACTTCTAGTAATTAAATGGTCGAATGACTATATTGACCATTCCTGGACAACCCAGATACTCCGAGGGAACACTTCAGGAGGAGGCGTTTATTTGACAGCATTAACAAACACACAGATGTCAACCAATGTACTTGTCACGTTCATCTGTGTCCTACTGAACTGTCAAACTCAAATTGCGCAGTAGTTTCCATTAAAAATGTCGTACAAGCTGGATTTACGAGCACAAGTCGCCAACCTTTTTGGACGGCTTAGTACAAGTGAAATTTTGAGCGTGTTCAAAGACGAGCCAATATCAAAATCAACAATATTCCATGTTTTGAAAGATTGTCGTGATGGTAAAGAACCGGAAAATAAAAAGAAAAGTGGTCGCCCAACAAAATTGAGTGCCAGAACAACGAAAAAACTGCTGTCAAGCGCTGAAAACAAGGTTGGCCAATCAACACGCAAATTAGCACGAAAATTTCAGGTTTCAAACATGACAGTCCATCGGATTTTGAGAAAACATAACGTAATCTATCGGAAACGTCAGCGTGCACCAAAATATACACAGCAACAACTCGAAAAAATACCAAAATGCTGCCGTGCACTTCGTCGCGAGCATTTTGCAAATGGAAAGTGCATAATTTTGGATGATGAATCGTACTTCACGTTTTCGCACCATGAATTGAGTGGCAACGATGGTTTCTATACTGCTAACATTAAAACAACACCAGACGATGTTAAATATGCCAGCAAATCGAAATATGAGCCAAAGGTGTTAGTGTGGGCAGCCATGTCATCGAAGGGTATCTCGGCGCCTTTGATACGTCCAAACAAGGCCAAAGCTGTCAATTCTGACGTGTATATCAGCCAATGCTTGCCGAAATTGAAGCAATTCATCAACAAATATCACGCTGACGACGAAATCATGTTTTGGCCGGATCTTGCAAGCTGTCATTACGCTAAAAAAACATTAGATTGGCTAACTGAGCAAAACATACCATTTGTACCGAAAAAGGACAATCCACCTAGTGTGCCTCAGGCTCGTCCAATTGAAAATTTTTGGAGTGTTCTCAAACGTATGGTGTACGACAATGGCTGGGAAGCTATCAAGCGGAAGATGAAAGAAATAGACATAGACACCGTCCAGAACCTGATTCAACATGTTCGCCGAACACTGCGTAAAATCGAAGATAATGGTCCATTGAGCGTAATGTAAATATATTTTTCAACAATTTATTAATAGAATAAAATACCCCGAAGAGCATTTTAAAATCCGATTGTTTGATTTCAAGTACCATGCTTTTGAATTTATCCCAGGACTTATGTTACATATGTTATACACATCAAACGTGCAGCAACACTAACAGATTTTAAGAGACAATGTATTTCACACATCAAAGCTGCCTTTTGAACAGCTACTCTGTTAACTTTTTACTCTTGACTAATTTTGTATCTTGACGTTGTTATTACAAAGGATATTTTTGTATGGTTTATTGTTAAATGTTTTATATTTGTCATGGGGCACAAACAAACCATACTTTTCGCCTCGATGATGATGATGAATTTAAATTTTTATTTGTTATTTTAATTTAAAGCAGTTTTTATTTTTTGTGTAGTCTACAAAAGTTTTGAGCCTCGCGCGCGGTATACAGGTATAAAGAACATCTTTTTGCATTTATAAAAAAAATAATAATTTTGGCCTTTCATGCTTGAGAAGATGCCATGAAATAGTAGTGGGTTGTCTGGCTGATTGTCGGAGAATTCCTTGTCAATTCTGTCGTGGTTGAAAGTAGAAGTTTGACTAGGGTCGGTCCAGGATTTTTTCGGTTTGGAAATTTTCTCGATTTCCCTGATGGGGGATATCCTTGGTCAGCCCAAAACTAAGCTGGCGGTTCCTTTAGTGTTGGAACCCCATTGACTCTATAGCGGGTGGGATCGGATATTGGCTTGTCTTTTGATAATGTCCTTATACGGGATTCTGTGATCTGAATTGTTATAGGATTTCCTGATCGCTGGCAATACTTCCGAACATTTGTGGTTGACATCAAGAGCTTTTCACAATTATATCGCTGTAAAGCAAATGAACAGTTTTGGAAGAACTTTACATCTGTAGATGAAATCAGTTCGTTTTTTGTTTTGCATAACTGGTTGAATTGTTTTTTAAATAAATTATCTAATAGATAAATCGTCTTGTTCAAACCTTTGTAGGGGTGAGTGGCGGGACCATCATCATATCTGGAGGTGTATAGATACCAACGATAATAAGCGAGTTATGGCTGAGCTTAACAGTGACCCAAACATGATCAATGGTATGATCGTTTTGCTACAGTGTCGACGATGATAATTTGTTATGCACTTCAATTATTACACCTCTGGAACGTTTCTTGTTGCTGGTTAGTGGACAACGGTCACAGCGATAGACCGTGTATCTCTCGTCAAACAGCATCCGGGACTCGATAGCGTCATCCAGACAGATTTCTGTGAGAACCAATATATCAAACGAATTCTCGTTCGCCGCAGTGTAGAAGTCGTCCAGTTTTTGGTAGTATATAGAAAGTCCTGTAACTCGGTCGGGTATTGTGGAAAAAGCAGGCGTAGAGAACCTCCGAGCAACAAACGGTTCAGGGTGTGAATTATTCAAAGCGAATGTATACTTGCCGGCATTTGGTTTGGAAGACCCCTCCTACGTCCTCACACACAGGTCCGGGATGACTGTTGACTGCTGGCCGGAAATGCTCGACTGTGGTGAGGGGGCTTGGGGCTTCCTAACGGCTAGCAGGCTCGGATCCCGGTAATTGTCGATTCGCATAAAATTGGTGATCCGTCGCTAATTGTCTGAGGGAAATAGCTTCATCAGGTGGCGAATAATGGCTGTTAATAGTACTTGCCTGTACTGGCACGCTGGAAGACCACTTCACCTGACCCAAACACAGGACCGGGACGACTGATGAGCGCTGACAGGAATGGCTCGACTGTGAAGGGGGGATACGGGGCTTCTAACGTGCAAATACTGGTGCGTCTCGAGAAAAAAATCCAAATTGAAATTCATGACCGGAGTGACATATGACGATGTCTCTTGTGGTTGAAGCAGTGGTGTCGGAGGTCTTCTGGTTTTCAATAGAATGCGAAATTTTTGAGAACCATTGTCTTCAAATTCACTGAACAGCAATGCCGCAGGCCAAGTCTGGATCCAGCGCCTTGGATTTCAGTGTTGGATCTAATCCCATCTTGAAGGACACGAAATTGATCATGCTGATGCCTTATCGTTGGGGACTAGTTTCAGTACATCTGGATCAAGGTTAAACGCGAGATTGGTTTTGACCATGCTACAGACTGCATCATTGGCAACATCTGGTCTAATCCTCGACAGGAACGACCAAAATCTCTGATCCCTTGTATAATTAAAGATGGGGACAGAAACAACGTCACCTTGCGGTTGCTTGGGCCCAATTCGACATTTTTCTGGTATCATCAGAAAATATCGGGGGCGCTTATTAGCTCGGCGAGGATCGAGTAAGGGCCAACATTGTTTGCATGTGTCACCGCAGAAGCAGGTGCTGGTACTGTTGATTTTGCATTCATTTGTTTGATTTCGGTACGAAACTTGGTGATTTATGTGGTAAGTGTAGCAAGCGGAGACTGTTCATCAGCTCCAGATGAAATTGCGCAGAAATGAGAATTCTCAAAGAGTTCAGCGCACTTATAACACATCCAGAATAGTTTTTTTACGCGTCGTGAAGTACGACGGCATCGCACGCGTTACGCGATTAAAACATTTAACAATTAATTTAACATCGTCAAGGTACAAAATTAGTCAAGAGGTAAAAAATAACTGAGTAGCTGTTCAAAAGGCAGCTCTTATGTGTGAAATACATTGTCTCTTAAAATCTGTTAGTGTTGCTGCACGTTTGATGTGTATAGGCATCGAATTGAAAACATTTATACCTTTGAAAAACAACGAATTTTGTGAAGCTCCGTACAAAAAATATGGTGTTCTAACATCATCTGCGTTTCTAGTGTTATATCTATGAATATAACTTCCTCTTTCAATTCGATTACACAAATATCGAGGCAGCAAACCGTGTATTACTTTAAAAATGAACATGATAACATAATCAATGGCGGTGATCGACTCGCATCATTCGGCACAGGTTTTTACCATTTTGTAAACGCCTTTCGGTAGGCAACGTAGTGGAAAAAGTTACGTTGATCACGTACTCAATGTTTCTTCGTTTTTTATTGATCTACAGCGGATGAGAGAATGGGCGCGAAAGCGGGAAACTTTTTCAACGCAATATGCCAGCAAACACAGGATGACCAGTAAACTATAGCAAATAACAAAACGATTTCACAGCTAAACGACACGATAGTTAAATAAATGAATCAACGGTACACTTGCGAGGCGCGAGAACACACATATGTGATTAAGTATTCGGTTTGCAGGTTTCGGTATTCGGTTCTAAAGGTATTGACGAGTAAACCTTACACAAGTAGCAACAATAACAAGATGTATTATAATAACAAGTAATTAACGGCATACTGGTCATAACATCGAATAAAAATACGACATGGATCAACGGATTGGACTCGATGTGCAGGGCTGGTAGTCGGGCTACTCTGCATCCTCAGTATAGAAGAGTGACACCTTCCAGAAATGGCAAGTGAGCTAATCGAGAGGCTGTCCCCGTCCCGATAAAACCTTAGCAGGCCTCCGAATACGTTAGAAACTTGTCACCTTAAGTGGTGGGTAGTAGGCTCAAATGTAACATTCCTCACTTACGCCGATCCGGCTCTGAACACGGTCCACATGAAGGACCCATATCAACCCTAGCATGGCCTCCCTGCTTTAAAGAAAACCAAGGGATCACGATAGGTGACTATCTACAACGTGTGGGCATAGCCGTTTGGAGGGGGGAGGGGGTTCAACTAAATGGAGGACAACGGAGGAAAAAAACAAAAGAGATGAAAAAGAAGAAAAAACAAAAATATTAAACGACGGTGGCAAAACGCCAGACAACAAAGATAAAGGTGCGATAGTGTTCGCAAGAAGCGGAAAGCTACAGAGGTCACCAGTGCCGTATTTGGAGGCCCCTGCAAGTACCAGCATAAGCAAGTCACAGAGCCCAAGTAACAATTTTAGAAAATAAGAAGAATGATTAGTAATTTCCATTTAATTCCAACTACCTTTATTGCTTATCTTGACAGATACGCGTATTTCGTCTACAATGTGCAGACTTCTTCAGTGTCGTGTACTAATACGTCGTGTACTAATAGTCGAGTATTAGTACACGACACTGAAGAAGTCTGCACATTGTAGACGAAATACGCGTATCTGTCAAGATAAGCAATAAAGGTAGTTGGAATTAAATGGAAATTACTAATCATTCTTCTTATTTTCTAGTTACAGGTATTCCACTAAACAGCTCACACTCTCCATAATTCAACAATTTTAGTTTTATTCCAGCCGTATAGCACTTCTCTCGGCTTTGTTGATAAAACTACATTCAAAACTGTTTTGTCTACCAACATCTCCTCTATGCTTCTTTTAAGCCAAAATTTGTACAAAGTGGCCCTTTATAAGACCATAAATTTTTTGAAAATGTTCTAGTGAAAAATGTTCTAACCACTTGAGAACCTTCATAAAACCTATCGGCTGCCATGAAAACCTGCATACGGCCAAATGGCCACAACTGTCATACTTTTATGATATCGTGGTTGGTTTTTGTTTTTTGTTTTGCTTTGTACGATTCTCTGGCTCTGCTGATTTATTTCGCAGTAAATCTATCCAAGACAAAAGTTCTTAAGTTGTTTGATAGCAAAATATCTAAAACAAATTGAGTTTTTTACAGCGTATCATGCTCCAAATCATATGCGCATTTCATTTGATGATGAATATTGGCACGATAAAAGCCGAAAATTAATGCGCCTCGGACATTATGCGAGCTTACAACAACAAAAACAAAATTAAAACATATATGTTCGATAAATTAATCATGAATTACTTGAAAATGGATGGAATTCAATAAGCTTATCTAAAAGAATGCCAAAATTGGTCTCCGATCTATATTCAATTTGCATTACATTTAAAATTTGGTGCATTTATTATTCCAGATTTCAATTATTTCTTATATTTCAATATTGCGATTGGCAAAAATTGCAGTTTTGCCAAAAAGCCAATTTATCTTCGCAATGGCTGCTATATTACTATTTGGTCATTTTGTGACTTCCCTCAATGCCAATTTGCCGTTTAATGTATTTAATGGAGGCCAAATGGTTTTATAATGCTTTTTCAACTGGCCATAATAAGATAATATGAATGAGTCCTAAAACGGCATTTAAAAACAGCATTTCACGAGTTCACAAAGTCGAAATGAAACCTTTGATAGAAGTTAAAGGAATTTGAGAAAACAAGGTTTTAATATCATTTAATAAACAAGCTGTGAAGGTTCTCATATAGCTGAGTTAAAAATGAACACCTCTTGGTGCCATAATAAAACCAAATTGATTTCTAGTAGCTTTCATAAAACCTTAATCAAACTTATTAAAAATGGATAGTTTTGGCAATGTTACATGGGAGCTTCCTGACCCAGATACACTGAGGATGAGAGCAAAGACTGACGAAAAGGTTCTTGAGGATAGCCAAAAGGCAACGGCGAAGGCAACGGTTGAAGCACTGGAGACGCCGAAGGAATCCCAGAATCCACGCTCGGGAAAAGGAAAAGGGACACATCAGGAGTGGAGGAGGAGTAGAAAAAGCTCAAAAACAAAGAGAGAAAGGTGAGAAAGGCTAATGATCGATTCTTCTGGGATTGTGCCACCAGAATGCATTCATAAAATCGAAACTACGCGTGCAAAAGTCGTGCGATTACAAGACTTGAAAATGGCGCCCACAGTTTACTTAAGCAAAAGGAAGAACATAACTATGATGCTAATCCTCTAGACGGGAAGGAGAAGGAGTATAAAGCTGAATTAAAGCGTAAAGCACTGATGTCAGAAGATGTTCCTTCAAAAATCATCCGCGAAGTTTCTACGGAACAAATCTAAAAAAATGTTGATTTTGAGAAAAAGGCAAGCAATTGGAAGCGGATTACGTGTCGTTGACCAGGATGGTGAATTTATCGTTGCAGATGAACTGCAGAAAACGTTGACTGGTCAACTTTTCTTGCAGAAATATATACATGACGAGAGTAACCATATTATGATTTTCACAACTATGCAAAACCTTCAGCGTTTAGCTGCTTCCCTGTATTGGCTTGTTGACGGTACATTTGCAACAGTTCCTCTGAAATTTACGCAAATGTATTCCCCCCCCCATCTGCACCCTACCACGCTAGCAAGAGTGCGACCGCGTTCTTCCGCTTTTATTTATACAACAAAACACCAAAAACGCGCCCCCGCGCTCGTGAAACACAGCGGCAAATATGCCAAGAAGCACAGCGTGAGTTACGCCCAAAATCCACCATCCCCTATTTCGAAAAAAGTGACAAAAACGAGAAGAAAAAAATTTTTCCGGAAGCAGAATGTTATTTGTGCTACTTTCATTTTGCGCAAAATTTGATTAAGCAGCTGAGCTTCCGGAGGTTAAAAACCATGTATTCCAGTGATATAGACGTACACATGGCTGTTAAACGCCTAACAGGTTGGCTGATAAGTCCCCGGTCTAACAAAGAAAAACACATTTTTTTGTCAAAATTCGTTTTTATTATTCAACATAGTTCCCTTCAAGAGCGATACAACGATTATAACGACCTTCCAATTTTTTGATACCATTTTGGTAGTACTCCTTCGGTTTTGCCTCAAAATAGGCCTCAGTTTCGGCGATCACCTCTTCATTGCAGCCAAATTTTTTCCCTGCGAGCATCCTTTTGAGGTCTGAGAACAAGAAAAAGTCGCTGGGGGCCAGATCTGGAGAATACGGTGGGTGGGGAAGCAATTCGAAGCCAAATTCATGAATTTTTGCCATCGTTCTCAATGACTTGTGGCACGGTGCGTTGTCTTGGTGGAACAACACTTTTTTCTTCTTCATATGGGGCCGTTTTGCCGCGATTTCGACCTTCAAACGCTCCAATAACGCCATATAATAGTCACTGTTGATGGTTTTTCCCTTCTCAAGATAATCGATAAAAATTATTCCATGCGCATCCCAAAAAACAGAGGCCATTACTTTGCCAGCGGACTTTTGAGTCTTTCCACGCTTCGGAGCCGGTTCACCGGTCGCTGTCCACTCAGCCGACTGTCGATTGGACTCAGGAGTGTAGTGATGGAGCCATGTTTCATCCATTGTCACATATCGACGCAAAAACTCGGGTGTATTACGAGTTAACAGCTGCAAACACCGCTCAGAATCATCAACACGTTGGTGTTTTTGGTCAAATGTGAGCTCGCGCGGCACCCATTTTGCACAGAGCTTCCGCATATCCAAATATTGATGAATGATATGACCAACACGTTCCTTTGATATCTTTAAGGCCTCTGCTATCTCGATCAACTTCATTTTACGGTCATTCAAAATCATTTTGTTGATTTTTTTGATGTTTTCGTCGGTAACCACCTCTTTCGGGCGTCCACTGCGTTCACCGTCCTCCGTGCTCATTTCACCACGCTTGAATTTTGCATACCAATCAATTATTGTTGATTTCCCTGGGGCAGAGTCCGGAAACTCATTATCAAGCCAACTTTTGGCTTCCACTGTATTTTTTCCCTTCAGAAAACAGTATTTTATCAAAACACGAAATTCCTTTTTTTCCATTTTTTTCACAATAACAAAAGTTGCTTCACAAAAGACGCTCTATCTCACAAACTAATTGACTTACAGACGTCAAATTTTGACACGAATCATTTGAAGGTTGGTACTATATAAAAATAATATGCATTTAATACTAGCGACGCCATCTATGTGTCAGACCGGGGACTTATCAGCCAACCTGTTACAACTTAAATTATGTGGTTGAATCACAACGTTTTTTTTTTTCGCCGTCATCATCCCTCCCACATCCAAGAATCACCCGAGTATTTGAGAGCATCAACGCCGACAACCCAGCAAGCTGGCTGGCTTAGCAACTTATGTTTCAGGACGAAACAGCAACAGTAGGCCAATGTTTCATCCCGCCCCCTGCTCGAATCACAAGACGACGAAGAAACAATTACCATCAACACCAACGCCCCCCACGCGTCGCAGCGGCGGCGGACAGAGGTTGTTGTATGCAATCATTTATCTTTTACCAGCATATTCATGGAATTGCGAAACGAGCAACAAGAAATTGAAGGACGAATTTTCCGCATTTTACAAGGAAACGTTCCACAAGGATCGCGGAACCATCTGGAAAAAATCAAAGAAATATGTTTGAAAAGTGACGATATCACTGAATTGAATTTTGCTCTTCTGTTGGCGTCTAAGAAAAAAGGATATAAACATATTTCCCTTTACTATTATTATTATTTTTTATTACTATCCCTTTTATTTTTATTTGTATAATTATAATTTATAATTTTTATAATTATTATCATGATTATCTTCTTTTGAACTGAACTGCCATTTTGCAATAAAAATGAAATAAAACTGCCATGTAGTGCAATAAAAATTAAAAATAAGCAGATATTTATGAGTAAATTTCATTCCTCCTCGGGGCCAAACACAGAATACATCATTTCGCATTTTTAACAGTGCAAAAGTGGGCTGTATTTATGTTTTTTAACATGACTTTGTTACATTTATAATTATTATAGCATAGAAATTTTGTAGGAAACGGAACCTAAAGTTCAGTATTATAAGCAAATTGATTGAATTTTAATAAATTCAATGTTTAGTAAATTTTCGGCCTCGATCGATTCGGCCTTTCGTGATTCGGCCTTTTTGGCTTTCGGCCTTATTGACTGTTGGCCTTTTGTGGTAGGGTAGAACATTTTCGGCCTTATGTGCTTCGGCCTTATTTGCTACGGCCTTTTGTGAATCGGCCTTTGTACTGGTCCCGTTAAAAAAACTAGGGCAGAAGGCGGTAAAAACCTAAAAGAAAGATCCTGCCATCAAGTTCACAGCTTCCAAGACGCTCGTTGAAAAGTCTCTTGGTGAGTAGGCGATAGTTAGAGCTCTCTCACAGGAGACTGTGATCGAGTGCAAGGATCTTAACGAGATCACAACAGAAGACGAGCTGAGAAGGGCACTGAAGGGATACGGCGATTTTGGAGAAACACCAATGACAATCCGGTTGAAGAAGGCGTACGGTGGCACACAGGCGGCGGCGATACATCTGCCGACTGCTGCAGCGGTAGTCCCGAATTCACCTGCTCATACCGGATCTGTCGATTTGGACGAAAAGGAAGCATGGAGAGGTAAACTTCTACCTTACGCAGTTTTTGTCTGGCCATGGTTGCTTCAGGCAATACTTGCGTCGATTCGGACACGCAGCGTCACCCCAGCGTCACGTCCAAGAGACACCGGAGCACGTGGTCTTTGACTGCCCACGATTCGGACTATTGCGAAGCGAGGGCGGGGCAGATACCAGTCCTGTTAAATGTGTCGTCTGTTAAATGTGATGTGATGTTCCAACCCATGATGGAATTCTCACCAAAATATCAATTCATCGTTTTCACTTGGAAACTCCCCGTTGCTAGTTTCACACGCCAACGTTTCTTGAGTGAACTTTCTGGGATGAGAGAATGAAATATCGCGATCTTTTTCTACTCCAGTTATCGACGCGAGGATACAAAAAATATCAGATCATTTTTCTCTCTCTATATCTTAACACCCAATTCGTTCTTGAAAAGCACACTGCGCATTTCATAGAAATGAAATCTAGACCGAAAGATATCTCGCACTTCCAGTACAGAAACGAAGCAAAAAATGTACCCAAACATGTGAAAAGGGCCACTGAGCAAATCGTAAACAAAGACTTCAATCGTCGATTTCTCACGAATTACTACATCCATGCAATGTTACTACGCCATCTGATAGAGAAAATTTCCTCTACCAGATGCTGGTGTCGGTAAGCCTGAATCACTTTTTATCCGTGAGCAATCGACGTTTAAAGTCATTTTTTACGTTTGGCACTCAGGCCCTTTTCACGTGTTTGGGTAGAAATATCGAAGAGCGGGATGAAAATAAACATCAAAACTCGCGTGAACTTCGCCTACACATACTCGCTAGAGAAAAAGAACAAAGCCGAGGGGATATTTGGTTGGATCGGATCTCGAATTCGACTGAAACGTTGTGAGATGGAGAAACGAAATTTCTTTCGCGATGAAGTTCCTGGGCGATATATCTTTGCAATGAGCAAAAAGTGAATGGTTTTTTGAAAATTATTTTTCCAACACTGGTTCCAACGTTGGGAATCTCTCCGTCATAGTATGATAGATCCGCAGTCGGGACTTCTCGAGTCGACTGCATCAGTATGTGGGAGATAAATGGGTCACCGTGGTTTGTTTTCGGGATCCACAGCCGCGTAATCCTCCCTCGGAGTAGGGTAGATCCGCCGTCGGGGAATACTGAATACGATAACATTGAAGATTGAAGCTGAATGGCCCATCGAAGAAAGGTGAAAGCTAAATGGCTCGGGCATGGAGTAGGAGCTAAATGGCTTAATTGTGGCCAAATGAATGATTAGGTGCAGCCCTCTGTGTATGTTACATCCATAAGGATTTCCCGAACCTTGAAAAAGAAAAACAAAAAATAACATACAAACATACATACAGACATTGAAACATACGACATACAAACAAACAAACATACATATATACATAAAAACATTCATACATACATACAAACATACATACATACAAACATACATACATACAAACATACATACATACAAACATACGTACATACATACAAGGAGGTGGGAGCTAGAGTTCATTTTCCTAGCGCCAATGAAAAACCGCCAGTTGGCACTTTCTTCGTCTCCTAACACTCCAGGTGGCGGAAAAGTGACTGGGCGCGTGACCCCATAGTTGGCTCAAAAGAAACTGTGTCATCCGGCACATTAGGATCAAAGCCAGCGAGATCCTAATTTACGACATACTGGTATCGGCATCGAATAATTTATAAGGCATGGATCAACGGATTGCTAACACCATCCTGCTTTATTAAGTTTTATTAAGGTTTAATGAAAGCCACTTGAAATCAATTTGGTTTTACTGTGGCACCAAATCAAACCGACTCTCAACACGTGAGTGCTTTGAAAAATAGTAAAGAAAGTAAGGAAATAACAATCTATTGTCAAAACTTTAATAGAATGAAAAGTGCGTTGAAGATTAATGAAATTTATAGACGCGTTGCTGCTTGTAACTACTCTGTTCTTTTAGCCACTGAGACTAGTTGGGATTCGAGCATTAAAAGTTCTGAAGTTTTTGCCGATTAGTTTAATGTATATAGAGACGAACGAGATAAATCGTTATCCAATAAGAAATCCGGAGATGGCGTATTAATTGTAATTTCATCTGATAATGAATCAGAAGAAATCACTTCAAAAAAACAAAAGGAATTTGACCATGTCTGGGTAACATCTGTGATCAAAAATCAAGTTCATATTTTTGGAGCAGTCTATTTCCCCCCAGAAAGTGCGAACATTGATTCATACAAAATGTTTTTTAATATTGCTGAAAGTATTTTGACAAAATTTAAATCTGACGTCAATATTCACATTTATGGTGACTTTAACCAAAATGCTACTGATTTTATTATAGATGATCAAAATCTCTTTTAATACCAATAATTGGAGAAAATTTAACGCTTCTTACTCTATTTGAAAAAAAGTGCGCAGATTGGACTCAATCAAATAAATCATGTACGAAATCGGAACAATTGCTACCTTGATTTATTGTTCACTAATATGACCGATGATTTTTGCGTTATTGAGGCACCAGCACCTCTTTGGAAAAATGAAGCATTTCATACTGCTATTGAATATTTCATTTTCAGTCATGACAACGTCACAATGTTGGATAACGATTTATCCGAAATTTATTTTGATTTTCAACAAGCAGACTACAATCTCATGAAAAACAAACTATACTCGATTGATTGGCAAACCGTATTTCTCAATTTGTCAACAGAGCAGGCCGTAATTGTATTCTATCGAAACATCTACGATATAGTAGAGACTGCAGTACCCCAAAGACATAGGAGAAGACCAAATAAGAATCCGGTGTGGTATACTAAGAAAATTATAAATCTCAAAAAAAGGTAGCAAAAAGCACACACAATGCTTATAAAAGAGATTAAAATGATATGAATTTCACAATATATTTAACTATCTGTGATCAACTGAATTTAGAAATGAAGATCGCACATGAGGAGTATAATAGAAAAACTGAAACTAATATCAAATCAGACAGACCCGAAATCGTTTTTCAGCCTAGTTAAAGATAAGAAGAAATTCAGAAATCTTCCAACAAAAATGCAATTCAACGACAAAGACGGGAAAAATCCAACCGAAATCAGTAACTTATTTGCTGATTTTTTTCAAGATGTTTACACAACTCGTGACGACAAGTATCGAGATTATCAATTTTTCTCGTATCTTCCTAACCCTTCGTTAAATGTGACTGTTGATAATGGCGTATTTCCCCTCATTTGGAAGGAATCGTACTTGGTTCCGATCTTCAAAAGCGGTAAAAAATCAGATGTTAAAAACTATCGTGGGATTGCAATATATTCTTGTATTCCCAAACTTTTTGAGTCCATTATCAATCAACATATTTTTTCACAAGTTAAAAATGTTATCTCTACCAAGCAACATGGCTTTATGAAAGGACGCTCTACTACTACAAACCTGCTAAATTTTGTAAGTTTTTCAATAAATGCAATGGATGAAGGTAATTATGTTGAAACCTTATACACTGACTTTAGCAAAGCTTTTGATAGAGTCGATATTCCTTTGTTGCTTTACAAATTGTCTAAGATAGGTTTCAATCTTAATTTATTAAAGTGGGTTCAGTCATACTTGCTTGGAAGAACACAACGAATAAGATTTGAAGGAAAACTATCATCGGTTGAGAATGTTACATCGGGAGTACCACAGGGATCCCATCTGGGTCCTTTACTATTTATTTTGTTTGTCAATGATGTTGAATATATTTTACGCCATTTAAATGTTTGAATATATGCAGACGACGTGAAATTTTTCATGGAAATACGTAAATCCTCTGACATTGAAGTCTTTCAAAGAGAAATTGATAATTTTCATATTTGGTGTACAAAAAGCTTGCTAGAGATTAACGTAAAAAAGTGCATCTCAGTCTCATTCACTAAAAAGCGCAATCACTATAGGTCAACAAACTGTTGAAAGATGCAATCAAGTTAGAGATTTGGGAGTCATACTTGATTCCGAGCTCACTTTTGTAGAACACTACAACAATATAATTTACAAGGCAAGTAATATGCTCGGGCTCATCAAGAGGTTTAGTTTTCATTTCAATGATCCCTATATAATAAAAACATTGTATGTAACATATGTTACACCCCGTTCACACTACAACGTATATTACTTGATATAGACTATCTTGATATCTGCATCTATGCATCCAGTTTTCACTGGAAACAATGTGCATGGCATTTGATATCAAGATACTCTATATCACGTAATATAGGTTGTAATGTGAACGGGGTTTTAGGCCCCTTCTTGAGTACTGCAGCGTGGTTTGGGATCCATATTAGAATACACATAAAGACCGTATTGAGTCAGTACAGAAACAGTTTTAATTGTATGCTTTGCCGGTTACCTTCTTATGAATATCGATGTATGTTAATTAAAATAGATGGTCTTGAAAAACGACGTGAGTTTGCAATTTTATCATTTATAAACGATGTTATTGGGCAAAGAATAAATGACGCAGACATTTTAGAGAAGCTCAACTTCTACGCTCCCACCCGTTACTTAAGAAACAGGAATTTAGTCTACATAAATAATCAAAGAGCTAACTAAACCCAAAAACGACCCCAAAAAAAAAAAAAATATTATCAAAAAAAAAAAAAAAAAAAAAAAAAAAAAAAAAAAAAAAAAAAACCAAAAAAAATATTTTTTTAAAAATAACCCAAAAAAAAAAAAAAAGGCAAAAAATAAAAACCGGTCTACATATATGATTGATCATTCCGCATCGAACGCTGAAGAGCTTCGGTTTAGTTTTTTTCGCACTCCGCATTACCTCTTTTGCATTTTTTTTTCAACCCGCTATCAATCACGCGGTGATTAAAAGTAGTGCACTGTTTAAACCACCGATATCCAGCCGAGCGTTCCATTAGGGAAGCAGACATTCCCGGCCGAGCCCGACGGATGATCTGTCCAGCCTGTACCATCGTCAAACACCCGAGGGGAAAAAGTGTAACCCCATAAGCACCATCGCAGCAAGGAAGGTCATCGCTCCATCCACTGCCGGTCAGCAAGCGGTGCTTTGTTTGCGAACAACAGCAGAAGGTGCCATACCGGCAAACGGCAAGTAGCACATTTGTTTTTTGTTTCGTCATCTGCTAGTGTGTTGTGTATCTCTCTCCCATATAGTAAATCGTTCTGCATAGGGTGGTCCAAAAAAAATCATCTGATTTTTATTAATTTATTATTTTTTTTTTTTCTCTGTTCGCTGAATTTGTTCTTGCATGGATGATTCTACGGGGGGCGACTTGCCTCCCAAAGATGTTTTTAGGGCGCGCTGTTATCAGCCGTCTTCTGCCTCTCCTTGGGTTGTCTACTTTCGGCAGAAAGTGAAAGCCCTAGATTTTTTGGGCATTAAAAGAAATTTGACGCGTCGTTATCCGGGGACCGAATTTCATCAGGTCAACCGAAACAAACTGCGTGTTACTGCACCTACGTATAAAATTGCAAATGAAATTGCCAGTGACGCAGGTTATAATGTCGAGTACTACGTCTACATCCCATCTCGAGATGTGGAGATAGACGGTGTGGTTTCTGCAGCGAGCCTGACGTGTGAAGACGTTATGGAAGGTAAGGGGCGACTTCCAGATTCCGCTTCGTCTACCATTGAGATTCTGGAATGCAAACAATTGCATGCAGGATCAATGGTAGATGGAAAAAAGACGTATTCACCGTCGGACTCGCTACAAGTGACCTTCGCCGGATCAATTCTCCCAAAATTTGTTGAAATTGATAAAGTTTTTTTCCCAGTGCGCCTTTTTGTACCAAGGGTATTTAATTGTACCAAGTGCAAACAGTTGGGTCATACGGCTACTTTTTGCGACAACAAGCCCCGTTGTGGCAAATGCGGCCAAAGGCATCTAGAGGATGCTTGCCAACAGGAAGCAACAAAGTGTGCTTACTGTGGCAAAGAGCCTCTCCACGATTTGCAGAACTGCCCCGTGTACAAGAAGCGCACTGGTAACGTGAGACGTTCCATACAAGAACGCTCCAAGCAGACGTATGCAGACATGTTAAAGTCGCAAAACGGAGCGTCTGCATCGTCTGTATCAGCCGCTCAAAATGAAAATCCTTTTTTGATTTTGTCTTCCGATGAACTGGACTCTGACGAAGCCGATGAGAGTGGATTTCCGGAGGTACACGCCCCCGGTAAAAGAAAGCCTACTAGTTCTCCGGGTGTGCGCCGGAAACAAATAAAACCTACTCTCAAAAGCTTGCAAAAAATTGGAGGTAGAGGGGGTCAATTTAAAAAACCGAATAAACCGGTAATAGCTGATGCATCCGTTCCTAGCTGTAGCTATACCAACCCGCCGCTACCTAATAACAGTAACCGTAAGAGGTTACCAAACACTACGTCTTCTCGCAATTCTAAGAATATCCCGTCCAAGCGAGGTAAGATTAATTTTAGGGACATTGTGGATAACATTTTAAATGCTCTTGGCCTTTCGGATGCTTCACCGCTCCGAGGAATTATTGATCTGCTTATTCCTATAGTTGGAAACTACTTCAAGCAATTGACTGTATCATGGCCCCTTATTGGTGAATTCATATCTTTCGATGAATAATTCGTCGAGTGAGGATCAAGATATGATCACCGTATTACAATGGAACTGTCGTAGTCTAATACCTAAATTAGACTCGTTCAAGTATTTGATTCACAATTCTGATTGTGATATATTTGCTCTCTGTGAAACATGGCTTTCATCCGAAGATGAATTAAACTTCCACGATTTTAACATTATTCGCCTGGACCGAGATGATTCATATGGTGGCGTACTTCTGGGGATCAAAAAGTGCTACCCCTTCTATAAAATCTCACTCCCAATAATCTCAGGCATTGAAATCGTCGCTTGCCAAATAAATGTAAAAAATAAAGATCTTTGCATAGCTTCCGTCTATGTCCCTCCGAGGGCATCAATAAACCGCCGTCAACTTTGGAGTTCAATTACATTACTTCCATCTCCAGTTCTTATTTTGGGCGATCTGAACTCCCACGGTACTTCTTGGGGCGAACAATACGATGACAATAGAGCGGGTATTTTCTATGACTTATGCGACGATTTCAACTTGACCATCTTGAACACTGGGGAAGCGACACGAATAGCAAAACCTCCTGCCAGGGAGAGTCGACTTGACATATCTTTGTGTTCTAATTCACTATCATTAGATTGTCTGTGGAAGGTAATCAATGATCCCCATGGTAGTGATCACTTACCAATAATTATCTCAATCACAAATAGTTTTCACAAAACAGACCAGCCAATCCATGTTCCTTATGACCTCACGAGGCATATCGATTGGCAACATTTTGCATCGGCGGTAACCCTTGGTATTGATTCTACCGATCCTCTTCCACCATTAGAAGAGTATCGTTTCCTTTCCGACCTGATGTACAAAAGTGCATTAGAAGCTCAGAAACGACGTGTTCCAAGTGCATCCCTCAAAAGAAGACCCGCCACCCCTGGATGGGATGACGAATGCACTAAGTTGTATCTTGAGAAATCCGATGCGTTTAAAGATTATCGTAGACATGAAACATGCGAGCTTTTTGACAAGTACCTCAAGCTTGAAAAAAAGCTTAAAAACTTACTCAAAGCAAAGAAACGCAATTACTGGCGTTCGTTTGTAGAGGGACTATCTAGAGAAACCTCGATGACAACGCTTTGGAGAAAGGCTCGTTACATGCGAAACCGCTCATCCTCCAATGAGAGTGAAGAATACTCCATGCAATGGATATTCGACTTCGCTAAAAAGGTTTGTCCAGACTCTGTCCCAACACAACCGAATTTACGGGATACTACCCGAAATAACGGTTCTCTGGCCGAACCATTCACAATGTTGGAATTTTCAATGGCACTTCTTTCATCGAATAACTCTGCTCCGGGAAGCGATATGATTAAATTCAACCTTCTAAAAAATCTTCCTGATATCGCTAAAAGACGATTACTTAACCTGTATAACACTCTCATGGAATTAAATATAGTTCCACCCGCATGGAGGCAGGTTAAAGTAATAGCTATTCAAAAGCCTGGGAAACCAGCGTCTGATTACAATTCTTACCGTCCGATCTCTATGCTATCATGTTTAAGGAAATTGTTAGAAAAAATGATCCTATCAAGACTTGACCGTTGGGTTGAATCAAACAACCTGCTATCAAATACGCAATTTGGTTTCCGAAAGAGCAAAGGAACAAACGATTGTTTAGCGTTGCTTTCATCTGATATACAACTGGCCTTTGCACACAAGGAGCAATTGGCTTCAGTATTTCTGGATATTAAGGGCGCATTTGATTCAGTTTCCATAGATATACTGGCAGATAGTCTGCACAGTAGTGGTTTACCAGGAATTTTAAATAACTTTTTGTATAATTTACTGTCAGAAAAACAAATGACCTTTAATCTAGGTCAACTGACAACTTCCAGAATTAGCTACATGGGCTTACCCCAAGGCTCATGTTTAAGTCCCTTGCTTTATAATTTTTATGTTAAAGATATTGATAACTGCTTGGAAAATAGATGCACGCTAAGACAACTTGCAGACGACGCTGTGATCTCCTTTAGAGGTCCACGTGCAGAAATCTTGCAAAGACCATTGCAAAATTCCCTAGATAATCTGTCCATCTGGGCCAGAAATTTGGGGATCGAGTTTTCACCGCATAAAACCGAATTGGTAGTGTTTACTAGAAAGCGGTTCCCAGCCCAACTGCGTCTCAAGCTGTTGGGAAGAGACATTACCCAATCTTTGACCTTCAAATACCTTGGAGTCATGTTTGATTCAAAATGCACTTGGAGTAATCACTTTGCGTATTTAAAACAGAAATGTCAACAAAGGATCAATTTTCTAAGATCAATATCCGGGACATGTTGGGGTGCTCACCCGGAAGACCTTATTAAACTCTATAAAACAACTATTCTTTCAGTTCTCGAATATGGCTCTTTTTGTTTCCTCTCGGCAAGAAATAGCCACCTCATCAAATTGGAACGCATTCAATATCGTTGTCTACGTATTGCCCTTGGCTGTATGCATTCAACGCATAATATGAGCCTGGAGGTTCTGGCAGGAGTAAAACCCTTACAGTACCGCTTCTGGGAGCTCTCATCTAGAATACTGATCAAGTGTGGAATCAGTAACAACCTTGTGATTGAAAACTTCGAAGAAATGCTCGAATTGAGTACCCAGTCAAGATTCTTACGAATCTATATTAACTATATGTCATCCGATATTAGTCTTCCATGCTATAACCCTCCTAGTGTACGCTTTCCTTATCACAGTTCCTCCATTGATTATGATCTCTCCATGAAACAGGCTATTCAAGGAGTTCCAGATCAACTTCGACCTATTTTAATTCCCCATATTTTTATCGAAAAGTACCAACATGTCAGTTGCAATAGAAGAATTTTCACTGATGGGTCACGCATTGATGGATCCACTGGTTTCGGTGTTTACAATGAATACTCATCTGCCTTCCGGAAACTTCAGGAACCTTGTTCCGTATATGTTGCTGAGCTGGCAGCAATCAATTTCGCATTGGGGATAATTTCCGACATGCCCATAGACCATTATTTCATCTTCTCGGATAGTCTCAGTTCTATTGAGGCCCTCCAGTCGATGAAAACAGTTAAGCACTCATCTTACTTTCTTTCAAAAATAAGGGAGCAGATGTGTGCGTTGGTCGAAAGATCATTTAGAATTACCTTTGCATGGGTCCCCTCACATTGCTCAATTCCAGGCAATGAGAAGGCGGACTCTCTAGCAAAGGTGGGCGCACAAGAAGGCGAGATTTTTGAAAGAAGAATTTCACATGATGAATTTTTCCCATTAGTACGTCAGAGTTCTCTTCAAAGTTGGCAAAACGATTGGACAAGTAATTCTCTTGGGCGGTGGTTACATTCCATTATTCCAAATGTTTCGTCGAGATCGTGGTTCAAAGGTCTGGATGTAAGTCGCGGTTTCATTCGTGTGATGTCAAGACTTATGTCCAACCACTACTCGCTAGACGCACATCTCTACAGAATTAACCTCGTCGATAGCAATGTATGTAGGTGCGGAACCGGTTATGATGACATCGATCACGCAGTTTGGCATTGCCCGGGTAATGATGCCTCCAGAGCACGACTATTGGATACCCTTGTGGCCCGAGGTAGACAACCCTTCCGCGAAGTAAGAGATGTTTTGGGAATGCGTGATCTTCCCTACATGCAAGCGATTTACGAATTCCTTTGTTTGTCTGATCTAAGAGTGTAATGTCATCACCCCCTCCCTTTCACTCTAGTAAATTCCCTGCCATTGTGTCCCAGTTATATTATCCTTTTGTTTCCGTGCTACTTGTACCTGCCCAGCAAGCTGTGGTCACCCATCTGCAGCTTAGTTCCTGTAAGGGACTACAGAGAACGAGGATTTGGAAGATGTCGCAACCATGAGCAGCATCAAATACCTGAAATAAGTTACCTGCCTAGCCCCTTCCAAACAATAATGTGACCCATTAACCTCGAGCTAGCCACGAGTAATTGGCACCCCTCTTTACTAAAATCGAAATAGAAAAATTGTTAATTACAATATTGAATATCGGCTCCGCAAAGTGTTACACACGCCTGAGCCTAATAAATAAACGAACTGATTAAAAAAAAAAAAAAAAAAAAAAAAAAAAAAATATAATAATTATTTATTTTTCGTTATACTGAAAATATAAAAATTTTTTATTTTTCAAAAAAAAAAAAAAAAAAAAAAAAAAAAAAAAAAAAAAAAAAAAAAAAAAAAAATAAAAAAAATAAAAAAAAAAATAAAAAATAGAAATTTATTTTTTTTTTTATTAATAAAAATAAAAACTATTAAAAAAAATTTTAATATTAATTTTTAAATTTTTTTTTTTAATTTTATTTTTTTTTTTTTTTTTTTTTTTTTTTTTTATTAGTTTGTTTTTTATTTATTCGCCGGCGGGCGCAACACTTTGCCGCGCCGTTAATTAAAATTTTAAAAAAAAATTTTTTTTTTTTTTTATTATTAGGGGGGGCGGAATCCCCGTGGCTATCGCGCGATAAAAGGGAAACATAATTGTTTGGAAAGGGCTAGGCAAGTAAATTATTTCAGGTATTCCTCGGTCCCTGTAGTCCCTTACAGGAACTAAGCTGCAGATGGGTGACCACAGCTTGCTGGGCAGGTACAAGTAGCACGGAAACAAAAGGATAATATAATTGGGACACAATGGCAGGGAATTTACTAGAGTGAAAGGGAGGGGGTGATGACATTACCCTCTTAGATCAGACAAACAAAGAAATTCGTAAATCACTTGCATGTAGGGAAGATCACGCATTCCCAAAACATCTCTTACTTCGCGGAAGGGTTGTCTACCTCGGGCCACAAGGGTATCCAATAGTCGTGCTCTGGAGGCATCATTATCCGGGCAATGCCAAACTGCGTGAGCGATGTCATCATAACCGGTTCCCCACCTACATACATTGCTATCGACGAGGTTAATTCTGTAGAGATGTGCGTCTAGCGAGTAGTGGTTGGACATAAGTCTTGACATCACTCGAATGAAACCGCGACTTACATCCAGACCTTTTAACCACGATCTCGACGAAACATTAGGAATAATGGAATGTAACCACCGCCCAAGAGAATTACTTGTCCAATCGTTTTGCCAAATTCATCATGTGAAATTCTTCTTTCAAAAATTTCGCCTTCTTGTGCGCCCACCTTTGCTAGAGAGTCCGCCTTCTAATTGCCTGGAATTGAGCAATGTGAGGGGACCCATGCAAAGGTAATCCTAAATGAGCTATCGACCAACGCACACATCTGCTCCCTTATTTTTGAAAGAAAGTAAGATGAGTGCGTCACTGTTTTCATCGACTGGAGGGCCACAATAGAACTGAGACTATCCGAGAAGATGAAATAATGGTCTATGGGCATGTCGGAAATTATCCCCAATGCGAAATTGATTGCTGCCAGCTCAGCAAAATATACGGAACAAGGTTCTTGAAGTTTCCGGAAGGCAGATGAGTATTCATTGTAAACACCGAAACCAGTGGATCCATCAATGCACGACCCATCAGTGAAAATTCTTCTATTGCAATTGACATGTTGGTACTTTTCGATGAAAATATGGGGAATTAAAATAGGTCGAAGTTGATCTGGAACTCCTTGAATAGCCTGTTTCATGGAGAGATCATAATCAATCGAGGAACTGTGATAAGGAAAGCGTACACTAGGAGGGTTATAGCATGGAAGACTAATATCGGATGACATATAGTTAATATAGATTCGTAAGAATCTTGACTGGGTACTCAATTCGAGCATTTCTTCGAAGTTTTCAATCACAAGGTGGCAACTGATTCCACACTTGATCAGTATTCTAGATGAGAGCTGCCAGAAGCGGTACTGTAAGGGTTTTACTCCTGCCAGAACCTCCAGGCTCATATTATGCGTTGAATGCATACAGCCAAGGGCAATACGTAGACAACGATATTGAATGCGTTCCAATTTGATGAGGTGGCTATTTCTTGCCGAGAGGAAACAAAAAGAGCCATATTCGAGAACTGAAAGAATAGTTGTTTTATAGAGTTTAATAAGGTCTTCCGGGTGAGCACCCCAACATGTCCTGGATATTGATCTTAGAAAATTAATCCTTTGTTGACATTTCTGTTTTAAATACGCAAAGTGAGTACTCCAAGTGCATTTTGAATCAAACATGACTCCAAGGTATTTGAAGGTCAAAGATCGGGTAGTGTCTCTTCTCAACAGCTTGAGACGCAGTTGAGCAGGGAACCGCTTTCTAGTAAACACTACCAATTCGGTTTTATGCGGTGAAAACTCGATCCCCAAATTTCTGGCCCAGATGGACAGATTATCTAGGGAATTTTGCAATGGTCTTTGCAAGATTTCCGCACGTGGACCTCTAAAGGAGATCACAGCATCGTCTGCAAGTTGTCTTAGCGTGCATCTATTTTCCAAGCAGTTATCAATATCTTTAACATAAAAATTACAAAGCAAGGGACTTAAACATGAGCCTTGGGGTAAGCCCATGTAGCTAATTCTGGAAGTTGTCAGTTGACCTAGATTAAAGATCATTTGTTTTTCTGGCAGTAAATAATACAAAAAGTTATTTAAAATTCCTGGTAATCCACTACTGTGCAGACTATCTGCCAGTATATCTATGGAAAATGAATCAAATGCGCCCTTTATATCCAGAAATATTGAAGCCAATTGCTCCTTGTGTGCAAAGGCCAGTTGTATATCAGATGAAAGCAACGCTAAAGAATCGTTTGTTCCTTTGCTCTTTCTGAAACCAAATTGCGTATTTGATAGTAGGTTGTTTGATTCAACCCAACGGTCAAGTCTTGATAGGATCATTTTTTCTAACAATTTCCTTAAACATGATAGCATAAAGATCGGACGGTAAGAATTGTAATCAGACGCTGGTTTCCCAGGCTTTTGAATAGCTATTACTTTAACCTGCCTCCATGCGGGAGGAACTATATTTAATTCCATGAGAGTGTTATACAGGTTAAGTAATTTTTTAGAAGGTTGAATTTAATCATATCGCTTCCCGGAGCAGAGTTATTCGATGAAAGAAGTGCCATTGAAAATTCCAACATTGTGAACCGTTATTTCGGGTAGTGTTGAGTCCAAAAACTTGGAATGGACGAAAAGCAGGATCCAGAAACAAAACACTACGGTTGCAAAAAAAAAAACGCACTGACACGGCTGAAGGTCTTTATTAAACTAAAAACTTTTCGCTAGATTTTCTACTTCACTATATGCGGCGAGCCGAACGATTGCACCGATACTTTGCGTGTGTTGGTGTTATTGCTCCCGCCGTGAAGGGGTTCGGCCGCATTGGTCGAAGGCTACTTAACTCCGCAACAACATCGCCACGGCCTTGAAATTATAATTTTCAACAATTCAAACGTATCTATTAATTACTAATATCTAGGGAGAGACTTCAAAATACATATTTTTAATTACAAGCAAGTGTCACGTTAGGGGGACGCGAATTCATGCTTGCTTCGATCTGGGTGAGCACGGTGGTGAGATCCTCGAAGGAAAGTTTGGAGTTGCCAAGTTGCCGATAAAGTTGACGCTTGGCAACTTTTACCGCCGCTTCCCACAACCCTCCGAAATGCGGGGCTTTTGGCGGGCTGAAGTGCCAATTGATTTTTCCGGTGCTTCGGTCGGTGGTGATCTGACGTTGTTGGTCTTCGTTCTGCAGCATTCGGTAGACGACTTCCAGCTCGTTTGCAGCACCTTCGAAGTTTTTGCCGTTGTCAGAATACAGATCACTTGGCCGACCGCGACGTGCGATGAACGTGCGAAGTGCCGACAGGAACGCTGGCGTCGAAAGGTCGCTGACCAGCCCGATGTGCACCGCCTTGGTGCAGAAGCAGACGAAAATGCATATGTATGCTTTCGTCGCAGCAGCTCGCTTGTGTATCGGCTTCAGATAGACCGGTCCAGCGAAGTCCATCCCAGTTACAGCAAACGGTCGAGCAGGCGTGATTCGGTGCAGAGGAAGTTGTCCGATTTGTTGGCTCGTAGGGACAGGGTTGGCTCGGGCACACCGGTAGCAACTGCGGAGGACACTGCGGACGAGTCTTCGGCCGTGGATTGGCCAGTATTTCTGCCTCATGGCCGCGAGAATGAGGCGGCCGCCACCGTGAATTAGCGACAGGTGGTAGGATTTGGCAATGAGGCGGGACAGAGGATGGTTGTTTGGCAGTAGAGCAGGATTTTTGGCTAGGAAAGGCTGGTCTGAAAGGCTTAGTCTCCCCCTACCCGAAGGGTTCCCTCAGGGTCTAAAAATGGAGTCAGCAGGCGAGTAGACGATCGCTTTCCGACGGCCCTGTCGTTTTTAAGGTCACAAATTTCTTCACGGAATGCGTCTGTCTGGGCCAGTTGAACTAATGTCCGCTCGGCGACGTGCAGGTATTCACCGGTCAACGAAATACTGGGAAGTGGACCAGTAGAAGAAATCGGTTGCGTGCGAGATTTGTTCCGGAGATTGTAGATGAACCAGAGGGCATAGGCCGTTGTACGGAGAAGGCGCTCGTAGGACGAAAATCTAACGAAGAAGGTATTAACACTGGATGCTGGTAGAGTTCTGGCGACTGCGGAGATCAACTTCCGTCGTTCCTTTCCGTTTTCTGGATACTCAGGAAGCTTCGAGGCAGGCCATTTTTTCTCAGATCGTGACAGCCATTCGGGACCTCTTCTCCACAATTCGCTAAGCAGGAAGTCGTCGACGTGCATGCCACTTGATACCAAGTCTGCCGGGTTGTCCTTGCTGCCGACGTGATTCCAGGTAGCTCCATGTGTTGAACTTTGGATCTCCGACACTCGGTTTGCCACAAACGTCTTCCAGGTACTAGGGGGTGCTCGCAGCCACTGCAGGGTAACGGTAGAGTCGGACCAAAAATGTGAGCTATCGATCGATACCTGAAGTGCTTTGACGATTCGGGTATGGAGTTTCGCTGCTACGTCGGCCGCACACAGCTCCAATCTAGGTAACGTGATCTTCTTCAGCGGTGCTACTCAGGACTTTGAGGCGAGGAGTTCAACACGAATTTTTCCAGCGGGATCCACGCATCTGACATAGGTACACGCCCCGTATGCTGATTCCGAAGCATCGGAGAAAGTATGGAGTTGGATCGTAGATTTTGGCAGCAACGCGTATCGACTGACTCGGAAGTTCGAAATCTTCGGAATCTGAATAACGAACTCTTCCCAGGATGCTGCAATGGAATCCGGAACTGCATCATCCCAACCGCATGAAAGTAGCCACAAACGTTGCATCAGCATCTTCCCCTTGATGACAAACGGAGATATCAACCCCAAAGGGTCGAATAATTGGGAGATTCCGGAGAGGATAGACCGTTTCGTTGGAGAACTGCTGCTCTGCAAGATATTTGAGTCGAATCGGAGGTTGTCAGTCTCGGGCTCCCAGGAAATGCCAAGTGCTTTCACCGTCTCATTATCGTCGAATTTGATCGATGATTACATACCTATTTCGCTGGATGACAGGCCTGCGAGGACTGGCAGCTGGTTTGATGCCCACTTCCGTAGTTCAAAGCCGCCTTTTGCCAGTAATTCGCTCAGCCCCCTTCTCAGTTGGATAGCTTCTTCGATTGAAGCCGCTCCACCGATGAAGTCATCCACGTAAAAGTTCTTCCTTAGCGCGGGTGCACCAAGTGGATAAGCACCGCCCTCATCGATGACCAGTTGCTGAAGCGTTCGAGTTGCAAGGAAGGAGGAAGGACTCAAACCATAGGTGACCGTCAACAACTCAAAAATTTCGATTGGATCCGCCGAGTCAAATCGCCACAGGATTCTCTGAAGTGGTGTATCGCCCGAGCAGACCTAAACTTGTCGATACATCTTGGCGATATCAGCCACCAACGCCACAAGAAACGTGCGGAATCGAAGAATGATGTCTAGTAGATCGTCCTGCACCACGGGACCCACTAACAGCGCTTCGTTCAGTGAGAAACCAGTAGAGGTCTTGGCAGATGCATCGAAAACGACGCGGACCTTCGTCGTCGTGCTCGCTTCTTTCACTACCGGGTGGTGCGGGAGGTAGTATGCACCGGAATGGTGTCTATCGTCCTCTTGTACACGCCTCATGTGTCCAAGGGAGAGATACTCCGCCATGAACTTGTCGTACTCCACTTTCAATTCCGGGTTGCGTTCAAGTCTTCGTTCTAGGAGGTTGAAACGGTGGAGTGCCATGGACTTGGAGTCACCAAGCAGTTCGTTGAAGTTGAGCTGCCGGGGTAGATGGACCATGTACCGGCCTTCTGCGTTTCTTGAAGCAGTGGATTGAAACATCTCCTCACATTGCTTCTCCTCAAGCGAGTAATCGGATCGGGTCTGCAGCTTTTCGACCTTCCAAAATCGTTCGACGCTTTCTTCGAGGTTGAATAGAGATACCGCCACAATGGAGCAAGGAGAATTCACTTTTGCAGAAAGGATTTTGTCGACGGACCCAGAGACAAGCCATCCGAAGACACTGTCGGCGAGCATAGGAAGAGGTTTGGTCAGGTTGATTCGGTCTGCTGTCTGGAAGAACGCGAAGAAATGCTGAATTCCCAGAATCATGTCAATCGGAGCACGCTTGTGGAACTGAGGATCCGCTAGGAAGAGGTTCGACGGAAGCTTCCAGTGCTCTACGGAAACATCGTGGGCAGGCAGATCAGGCGTGACTCGCGGAAGGATCAGTAACTCGGCATTGACGGAGAAGTTTTCCTTTCGGGACCGGATTTGGACATGCACGGACTGCCTAGCATGCTGTGGCTGCTCACCGATACCTAGGACAAGGACATTTGTCTTGCTTCGCTGCAGCCGTAGTAATTGAGCTATCTTCTCCGTCATTAGATTGGGTTGGGAAGCGGAATCCAGCAGCGCTCGAGCGAAATGCTCATTTCCAGAGCGATCTACAACCATCACGATCGCTGTCAACATGAACACGTTTTTCTCGACCTCTTGGAGTGGAAGACTGTAGCTAACTTCTGCCGGTTCGATGGATGTGGCAGCGGAAGGCATGGAGGATGCAGTGTCGTCTCT
Organism: Aedes koreicus; assembly: GCA_024533555.2. Taxonomy (NCBI): domain Eukaryota; kingdom Metazoa; phylum Arthropoda; class Insecta; order Diptera; family Culicidae; genus Aedes; species Aedes koreicus. The sequence goes on along the minus strand of JAHHFK020004109.1, from coordinate 81,442 downwards.
CACAGAAGTCAGATTCACGTTGGTAGATACCCGAGCAGCGTTGCTATTTCCGTAAGAGGCTGCATTGTCGCCGAATCCACCATGGAGGAGAGAATGGTGACGTCGCCGGCAAACTCTACATGTAAATTTTGATGTGCATATCCTTGAAAAATGGTCACCCCGGAAGCAGTTCAAACAGAGCCGATTTGCATTCACCAAAGCCAGACGATCAGCTACGGACATCTTTCCAAATTTCGTACACTGCACCAACGGATGGCGCTGCTCGCAAGCAAAGCATTTGCTCGGATTACCGACTGCCGTTACTGATGACGATTTCGCCGAGTAGGCCTTCGAAGCTGTTGAAACATGAGAGGACGTGACGTATTGCTGAGGAGATTGGGCGTGGTTTACCGAAATGGATTCCAGCACTCGAATGCGCCGGTGCAGAAACTCAATGAGTGCCTCGTAGGTTGGATTGTCGTTCGAAGCTGCACGATCCTCCCACGCTTTGAGAGTCTCATCAGGAAGGCGAACGCACAACAAATGCTCAAAGATTGTGCTCCAAGCGTCGATCGGTTCTCCGAGCTGCCGTAGGATTTTGGTGTGCCGCTCGAAGTCGTCGACGATCCCATGTAACGAAGCCGTTGTCTCCTTCTTCACTCGATGAATCTCCATCATGGCCTGTAGATGCCGCTTCTTCAGGAGGTATTCATTCGCAAACCTGCTCGACAGTGCTTGCCGGGCAGTGGATAATTGGCAGCACTAATCGCAAACGATTCGATGACCTGAGCAGCCTCACGAGTTACAGATGACTTCAGGTAATGGAACTTCTGTATGTCCGGGACGTCCTGGCTCGAGTGGATCAACGCCAGAAAAGTGTCGTGGAACGCCAACCATTCCTTATAATCGCCGTTGAATTCGGGCAGAGTGATCGTCGGAAGCTTAAGACCCTTGAGAGTGGAGGAAACCGTAGGGGGGAGGGGATTGGGAGTATTGCCTGCAGAAGTAGTCGGAGGCAGTTTCGATGACAGATCAGCCTTTATTCGGAAAAATTGGTTTTCGAAGCCCGACAGGATTTGGTTATTTAAGCTCATACCTGCACTGGTTTCCTCAACGCATTCCAGAGCCGTTTGTATTTCCTCGAGCTCTTGCCGGATCGTGTCTAAGTTATCGATCCGCAGTGCCACCTCGAGCCTGTCCCTTTCGTCCTGGTACGCCTCCAGGAATTGGCCCGCTCGGCCCAGCGAAGCCAACAGTGCGGTGCGTCGAAGCACCAGCTGACACTTTTCCTGTTCGTCCGCCATTTTGGAAAGCACACACGTACGCCAACAATGGTGCGCTGGATGGATGTGACCGTTGCCTGGTAAAAATTAAGACCAGTAGCCCTGGGATTGGAATTAAAGCCGCTTGGAGAGGTACGTACCTTGCCAAGGCGAAAAATGTGCCTTGTATTTATAATTCAGCCAACAGGAACAAACAAATGAAAGCCACAGCCACCGACCCTCGAATGGCCTCCGTCACCGTCGTAGAGAGGATGTAGTACTTGGTATCTGCCGCAAGAGCAGCCCGGAACCGTGCCAGCGATTTCTAGCGGATGAAACTTGGATGACGTCGCTCAGCAAACCGTTGATCGTGCCGAAGTCCGTCAGAGAATGGTAGTAGGCACCACCGTACAGCAACCACCGGCAGCCGTTTACGGTAGGAAATGATCGTCGTGCACAGGAAAGAAAAAAAACCAGATCTAAAGGGCACCAGCGGGGGTCAGGTCAAATTTGGACTGGTACTAAGCTTTTAAAGGCAATGCTTTGCGGGCTATGCCTTGTATAAATTGGTCGGCACCTTCAGCAAGATGGACGCAACCTCTGCGTGTTCTTTTGGAAGCCAATTTCAATGGCTAGAGTCGCACAATGCCACACAATACAAAATTGTTTCCACTGCAATATGGCGATTTGGCTTTTACCAACCGTGATGTGGCGCGTTGGATCGTCCGGGAGAAACGATTCGTGATCGCAGACGTAGGCGATCAAGATCCTGGTCACGGCACCAATCTGTTGAGTCCAAAAACTTGGAATGGACGAAAAGCAGGATCCAAAAATAAAACACTACGGTTGCAAAAAAAAACGCACTGACACGGCAGAAGGTCTTTATTAAACTAAAAACTTTTCGCTAGATTTTCTACTTTACTATATGCAGCGAGCCGAACGATCGCACCGATACTTTGCGTGTGTTGGTGTTATTGCTCCCGCCGTGAAGGGGTTCGGCCGCATTGGTCGAAGGCTACTTAACTCCGAAACAACAGCAATATATTTTGGTTGGGAGGGGGGGGGACAAAAAATCTTTACCAAGGTAAAAAAACAACCCATGGATGAATTTTCCCCCCCCTCCAAAGGAGAAGGAGTGTCTCACCAACCACCCCCCCCCCCCCCCCCTTTCCTCCTTGTTTTTCTCTATAGTCCCCCCCCCAACAAACCCCCCCAATTTTTTTTTTTTTTTTTTAGAAATTTTTTTAGTTTTTTTTCAAGCATGAGGTACTTATCAAAAAGCTCACATGTTTCATGTCTACGATAATCTTTAAACGCATCGGATTTCTCAAGATACAACTTAGTGCATTCATCATCCCATCCAGGAGTGGCGGGTCTTCTTTTGATGGATGCACTTGGAACACGTCGTTTCTGAGCTTCTAATGCACGGTCAGGTCGGAAAGGAAACGATACTCTTCTAATGGTGGAAGAGGATCGGTAGAATCAATACCAAGGGTTACCGCCGATGCAAAATGTTGCCAATCAATATGCCTCGTGAGGTCATAAGGAACATGGATTGACTGGTCTGTTTTGTGAAAACTATTTGTGATTGAGATAATAATTGGTAAGTGATCACTACCATGGGGATCATTGATTACCATCCATAGACAATCTAATGATAGTGAATTAGAACACAAAGATATGTCAAGTCGACTCTCCCTGGCAGGAGGTTTTGCTATTCGTGTCGCTTCCCCAGTGTTCAAGATGGTCAAGTTGAAATCGTCGCATAAGTCATAGAAAATACCCGCTCTGTTGTCATCGTATTGTTCGCCCCAAGCAGTACCGCGGGAGTTCAGATCGCCCAGAATAAGAACTGGAGATGGACGATTTCAATGCCTGAGATTATTGGGAGTGAGATTTTATAGAAGGGGTAGCACTTTTTGATCCCCAAAAGTACGCCACCATATGAATCATCTCGGTCCAGGCGAATAATGTTAAAATCGTGGAAGTTTAACTCATCTTCGGATGAAAGCCATGTTTCACAGAGAGCAAATATATCACAATCAGAATTGTGAATCAAATACTAGAACGAGTCTTATTTAGGTATTAGACTACGACAGTTCCATTGTAATACGGTGATCATATCTTGATCCTCACTCGACGAATTATTCATCGAAAGATATGAATTCACCAATGAGGGGCCATGATACAGTCAATTGCTTGAAGTAATTTCCAACTATAGGAATAAGCAGGTCAATAATTCCTCGGAGCGGTGAAGCATCCGAAAGGCCAAGAGCATTTAGAATGTTATCCACAATGACCCTAAAATTAATCTTACCTCGCTTGGACGAGATATTCTTAGAATTGTGAGAAGACGTAGTTTTTGATAACCTCTTACGGTTACTGTTATTAGGTAGCGGTGGGTTGGTATAGCTACAGCTAGGAACGGATGCATCAGCTATTACCGGTTTACTCGATTTTTTAAATTGACCCCCTCTACCTCCAATTTTTTGCAAGCTTTTGAGAGTAGGTTTTATTTGTTTCCGGCGCACACCCGGAGAACTAGTAGGCTTTCTCTTACCGGGGGCGTATACTTCCGGAAATCCACTCTCATCGGCTTCGTCTGAGTTCAGTTCATCGGAAGACAAAATCAAAAAAGGATTTTAATTTTGAGCGGCTGATACAGACGATGCAGACGCTCCGTTTTGCGACTTTAACATTTCTGCATACGTCTGCTTGGAGCGTTCTTGTATGGAACGTCTCACGTTACCAGTACACGGGGCAGTTCTGCAAATCGTGGAGAGGCTCTTTGCCACAGTAAGCACACTTTGTTGCTTCCTGTTGGCAAGTATCCTCTAGATGCCTTTGGCTGCATTTGCCACAACGGGGCTTGTTGTCGCAAAAAGTAGCCGTATGACCCAACTGTTTGCACTTGGTACAATTAAATACCCTTGGTACAAAAAGGCGCACTGGGAAAAAAACTTTATCAATTTCAATTTCAATTTCAATTTCAACAAATTTTGGGAGAATTGATCCGGCGAAGGTCACTTGTAGCGAGTCCGATGGTGAATACGTCTATTTTCCATCTACCATTGATCCTGCATGCAATTGTTTGCATTCCAGGATTTCAATGGTAGACGAAGCTGAATTTGGAAGTTGCCCCTTACCTTCCATAAAGTCTTCACACGTCAGGCTCGCTGCAGAAATCACACCATCTATCTCCACATCTCGAGATGGGATGTAGACGTAGAACTCGACATTATAACCTTCATCACTAGCAATTTCATTTGCAATTTTATACGTAGGTGCAGTAACACGCAGTTTGTTTCGGTTGACCTGATGAAATTCGGTCCCCGGATAACGACGCGTCAAATTTATTTTTATGCCCAAAAAGTCTAGGGCTTTCACTTTCTGCCAAAAGTAGACAACCCAAGGAGAGGCAGAAGACGGCTGATAACAGCGCGCCCTAAAAACATCTTTGGGAGGCAAGTCGCCCCCCTTAGAATCATCCATGAAAAGACAAACTCAGGGACAAAAAAAAACAAAAATTAAATAAAACAAAATAAAAATCTGATGATTTTTTTTTAACCACCCTATGCAGAACGATATTTTTTTGAACCACCCTATGCAGAACGATTTACTATATGATATGGGAGAGAGATACACAACACACTAGCAGATGAGGAAACAAAAAACAAATGTGCTACTTGCCGTTTGCCGGTATGGCACCTTCTGCTGTTGTTCGCAAACAAAGCACCGCTTGCTGACCGGCAGTGGATGGAGCGATGACCTTCCTTGCTGCGATGGTGCTTATGGAGTAACACTTTTTCCCCTCGGGTGTTTGACGATGGTACAGGCTGGACAGATCATCCGTCGGGCTCGGCCGGGAATGTCTGCTTCCCTAATGGAACGCTCGGCTGGATATCGGTGGTTTAAACAGTGCACTACTTTTAATCACCGCGTGATTGATAGCGGGTTGAAAAAAAAATGCAAAAGAGGTAATGCGGAGTGCGAAAAATACTGAACCGAAGCTTTTCAGCGTTCGATGCGGAATGATTTATGTTGTTGTAAATTCGCATAATTTCCGAGGCGCATTAATTGTCGGCTCTTATCGCGCCAATATTCACCATAAAAATAAATGCGCATATAATTTGGAGCATCATACGCTGTAGAAAACACAATTTGTTTTGGATATTTTGCTATCAAACAAAATTTCCCGCAACACTAGACCTCTTTTTTACTGCTAAATTAATCAGAAGAGCAGAGAATCGGACAAAGCAGAACAACAAAAAACAACCTCGATTTCACAGTGAAGTTTGGCAGCTGTGGCCATTTGGCCGCATTCTGGTTTTCATGGCAGCCAATAGGTTTTATGAAGGTTCTCAAGTGGTCATAACATCTTTCACTAGAACATTTTCAAAATCTTTATGTTCTTATAAAGGTTTTATTAACTTGTTATGACAACCGTCTATAGAGTGGGCCATTTTGTACAAGTTTCGGCTTTGAAGAAGCATAGAGGAGGTGTTGGTAGACAAAACAGTTTTGATTGTAGTTTTATCCACAAAGCCGGGAGAAGTGTTATACGGCTGGAATACAACTAAATTTGTTACTTGGGCTAGCATGGCCTCCCTGTTTCAAAGATAACCATGGGATCAAAAGAGGTGACTATCTACAACTGAGTGAAGATAGTGGCCCGGAGGGGGAACCCAACAAAATGGAGAACAACAAAAAAATAAAAAACCAAAAAAATATCGACAACGACCGCATGCCGGAGTCACAAAGCGGAGAGGCGAACGTGTTCGCAAAAAGTGGGAAGCTGATAAGATTACCTGCGTCGAGCCTGGAGGTCACAGCGGGTACCAGTAGCAGCAAACCCCAAGAAGTTCTCCATGGATCCAATTGAGAGGGCCTTGGGCTTAGTCAGCTGTTTTCGAGGAAGCCCAGCAATAGCACACCTCAAGAAGCAATGCGGTCTATAACCTACATTTTGGAGGTCAAGGAGAGGGTCGATGATTTGTATGTGTTCGTTAAGAGCAAAAAATTCTCCTTAAGGAGCTGCAAGATATGGTGACAGCCATCAAACTTGTTGTGGTCGCTGCAGAAAGAGAAGAGAAGGCGCTGAGGAAGCGGGCCTAGGTGTTCAGGGCGAGAGCGGAAACAACTGAGACAGCTCTTGTGGAAGCCGCGAGAATACCTACTACTGAAGCCCAGGAGACGCCAAAGAGTCATCGAAATTCCCTCTCGGGGAAAAGATCTAGGGACTCGCCAGGAGAACAAGAAGACAGAAAAAGCAGATGAATGAGCCGAAAGGCTTTAGCAATAAGAGTGATGATGTAAGGGACAGTGAATGGCGTGCCGTAGAAAAGCAGCAGGCGAAAAGAAAAAAAAGAAAGAAGCAAAGGAGAAGAGAGAGAAGAATGAACAGAAGAAGCAAGAAAAACGCCGGCTTCCTAGGGAGAAGTACAAAGGGGATGCTTTGATCGTTGAGGCGACCGACACAAAAACGTACACTGAAAATAAATCAATAATTTATATTATTAAAATTGGCACTTAAATCGATCAATTTTTGCTTCGAATTGAAATCATGTGAGCCAGTATGATTATCATTTGCCGCACATAATTTTTAACACCCGTCACTCAATACACAGGTTCGTTTCCAATGAAACTGATATGGTCCGCACATAATTTTCAATGGAGCGAGAAATGTCATTCAAGTGTGTTTTCACTTTGCCCTATTCTATCCATCGTCGCACTTAAAACGAAATAAAAAACCGTGCGCGAAACAATCAGTTGCTTTATCGTTCTAGAAGAAAAAAAAAACAGCAAAATGGAGAAGCAAAGTGAAGTTTACCGTGTGGTGGTTTAGGTACTTGGTTTGCCAGCGGAAGTCACTGAATTTTTTGAAGGTAATAAATTACTACAGATGTTCTTGTTTGCCATGTTAACGGTGTTAAGCGGTTTATTGTGAATATTTCAGATCTGCCTAGCATTTTTGCCATTCCCGCATAAGAGCTGCTGAACGCGATAGCTTCAAAAAGTGATGAAGTTTTTGTGATGGTACAAATAAAACCTGTTTTATTCACACATTTCGTTTTATTACATGAAAAGTACAAAAAATCCAATACTAAACTTTTTATGACAAAATAAAATCCATGCACCCTTTCACATAAAACGTACTAAAAACCTCATTTGATTTTTGCTAGGACAAGTTAATGCAATCCATGTACACTATAATTAATATCTATTCAGCTCTTGCACTTAAAGCACAGAGAACAGACATTGATGTCCATATACCTGTTCTTGAAAAACGTGTGTAAAAGTTAATATCAGCAGGCAGTATAAGAAGCAAGTGTAGAGAAAAACAAACAAAACTTTTCAGGTTATGTGCTAAGCTTTTAATTGATAAACATTTACATGACAGTTATGGCACAACTGCAGCACCGCCTATCAGGAGCATAACGACATACATTTGAAATGTCGGTTTAAAGTTTTACACAAGTCGCAGACCGAAGATGAACGTCTATTCTCTGTGCTTAAAGACTATATATTTATTGCACATATGGTTAATTGACCACATTTAATAAAAAATAAGTGCCGCACCAATACAGAGCAATAACTTTGCACTTTGCCCAAATCTATAGGTGATTGCACTTAAATATAAGGTGCATTGTTTTTTGAGTGTACGTTGCGCTTCTCAAGAAAGTGAGGGAGGACCCAGAGCTGACAGAGTTGGGCAAGTCGAGATGATCTTCAAGCTGAAGAAAGACCCATCTGACAAGAGCTCAGTGTGCTGGGAACTAAATGCCCAGCGTAGAAAAAAGCGAAGGCAGGCCAATAAGAACGGAGGTCACGCAAGTGAATCTCAATCATTGCGACACTGTTATGGCAGTCCACGACAGCGACAAAGTGCGATGTTGCAATAATTGCGGAGCCGTATCGAGTTCCTCTCGGTAACAGTACGTGGGTCACAGATAGAGCAGGGATGGCGGCAATACAAGTTATAGGCAGATTCCCCATCCAACAGGTGGTCGAGTGCTCATACGGCAGCTTTGTGATTGCCAAAGTCAACGGAGTACTCGTATGCAGCTGCTATGCACCTCCTAGATGGACTGACGGAGAGTTCAACAGCCTGTTGGACGCACTCACCGACACGCTGGTCGGACGAGAGCCGGTAGTCATCGCAGGAGATTTCAACGCCTGGGTCACGGAGTGGGGTAGTAAGCGGACTAATCCAAGGGGACACAGTCTACTTGAAGCTCTGGAGAAGCTGGATGTGAGGCTGTGCAACGAAGGGAATGTCAGCACATTCCGCAAAGACGGTCGGGAGTCCATCATCGATGTTACGTTCTGCAGCCCGTCGCTTATGGAAGATATGAACCGGAGAGTAAGCTAGGAATACTCAAACAGTGACCACCAAGCGATCCTCTACAGCATCGACCGACGAGCCCCACTGCAACGAGGAGAATGAGGACCTGCGAGTGAAAGTGGAAGACAAAGGACTTCGACAAAGAGGTATTTATCGAGGCGTTTCGGACAAACAGCGGTGCAATGCTTGACACAAGAGAGTTGACAGAAGCGGTAGCAATAGCCTGTGAAGCATCAATGCCGTGGAAACTGGAGCCTAGGATCCGACAGCGCCCAGCTTACTTGTGGAACGAGACTCTTAGTACCCTCCGCGCTACCTGCATCCGTGCAAGGAGAAGTGCCCAGAGAGCACGGACTGAAGCTGAGAGAGAAGAACGAAAAACTGTATTTCACGGAGCTCGCACCGCCTTCAGACGAGAGATCAAGTTGAGCAAGTCAACCTGCTTTAAAGAGTTGTGCCAAGTAGCCGATGAGAACCCTAGGGGCAACGCTTATCGAATCGTGGTGGGAAGTTTAAGCGTCCAGTGACACCTGCTGAAATGTGCCCGGATAAACTGAAGACGATCGTGGACGGTCTTTTTCCGCATCACCACCCAACGTTGTGGCCGCCTACGCCATACGAAGATGCTGAAGATGCAACTGCTCGGATATCCAATGAAGAGCTACGATAATTGCGAAGGGTCTGAAGTTGAAGAAAGCTCCCGGTCCAGATGGGATCCTCAATGGTGCACCAAAAACTGCGATTTTGCGTTTCCGGATACTTTCAGGACGGCGCTAAAAACATGCCTAGATGAAGGCTACTTCCCAGACAGATGGAAGGTTCAGAAGCTGGTGTTGCTGCCGAAACTAGGGAAGCCACCAGGGGACCCAGCATCTTATAGACCCATATGCCTGCTGGATACCCTCGGGAGGCTTCTGGGTAGGATCATCCTTAACAGGCTGACGCAGTACATGGAAAGCGATCATCAAATGGAAATACATCATCGCAATTCCATCAAGGCGAGCATTAAAATCCCAGAGGGTGATGGTAGATGACCGCTTGAATTTCAACGCGCACGTCGACTACGCCTGCAAAAAGGCGACGACAGCGGTCAATGCGGTAGCGCGGATCAGGCCGAACGTCGGAGGACCGAGAAGCAGCAAAAGGCGACTTCTGGCGTGTGTGACAACTTCAATTCTGAGGTATTGAGCCACAGCCTGGGTCGCAGGCGCTGAAAACTGAGCGTAATAGTGGGAAACTGAACACGGTGTTCCGACTCATGGCCATGCGAGTCGCAAGCGCCTACAGAACAAATTTGTCGGAGGCAGTATGCGTTATCGCTGGCATGATGCCCATTTGCATCACCCTGGTCGAGGACGTCGAATATTATCAGCGGAGGGAATCAGAAATGCGAGGAGAATCCTCAGAACGGACTCGTTGGCTAAGTGGCAGCAAGAGTGGGACAATGCGGTGAAAGAAAGGTGGACCCTCCGGCTAATCCCAAATGTGTCGCTTGGGTGGATAGGAAGCATGGAGAGGTGAATTTCTATCTGACGCAGTTCGTGTCCGGGCACGGCTGCTCCCGAAAGTATCTGCTTCGGTTTGGTCAAGCTTCTTCACCTTTTTACCCAGAGTGCGCGAACCTGGAGGAGACACCAGAGCACGTCATCTTCGAATGCCCTAGGTTCGAAGAAGTGCGCAGGGATATATGTGCCGTCGTCGGGGTTTCCTGGAAGTCATACTCCACCTAGAATCGCCTGAACGACTTCGGCTCACTATGGAGACTTATCGGTTCTGGAGGAATTCCTTCGCCGGAGACCTCCCTGTCGGAGTAGACTAGATCCATCGCCGGGGACTAGTTGAGTAGAACGCGTCGTAGAACCGGTTTCAGGTCTTCGGGGCGCCAGCGAACCGGACGCTAGGCTCCACCGGAATCGCTGGACTGACTTCGACATCTTACCGGTCGGTTGGAGTGAGCAGCAACAGCAGAAGAATCGGTTCCGGGGAAAGTTCCGCCGCTGGAGAACTCTTCATCGGCGTAGGGTAGACCCACCATCGGGGCCTACTCGAGGCGACTGCGTCAAGAGGTCGGAGCTAAATGGCTCAGAAAATGGGAGCTAAATGGTTCCACGTGGATCGGCTTCGGGAGAACTTCCACTGCCGGGGAATCCTCCGTTTGAGTAGGATACACTCACCGTCAGGGGCTACTCGAGTGGATTGCGTCGAGGTGTGGTAGCTAAATGGTTCAGGAAGTGGGAGCTAAATGGCTCCACCAAAGTAGATGGGAGCTAAACGGCTCAAGAATGGAGCAAATGGAGAGCAAAGCAGAGATCCAGCAACGCCAATGCATAATTAAATATTAAAGAGCAATTTCCCACGATGGTGACTGTGAGGAGAGCACGTCATGACGGTCGGCTACTCCATATCGGTACACCTCTCGATGGGAACATGAAATAGCCTCCAGCTGAGAAAATAAGAGAAGTGCATGAGCACAGCCGCCCCCAGAAGTAGTCGCTTCACCGTGGTTTTCGGGGGGGAGAAGGCAAACGGAGAATAAGGATTGTTTTTAGTGGTAAGGCACGAAATCGAGTCCCATAATCGCTCTAGTGAGTCCCACACCGTGCCAAACACACTACAGGCCAGGCTTTTGAAGCTTTTTAAAACATACACACTTAGATTAGGTGTGAATGTAGTTCGCCTCCCCGCGGTACACCTTGGAAACGTTAAGGGCAAAGTCAGTCGCGCGCCCGTTTAGGAGGTCGCGCGTTGTTTTGCAATTTTAAACATATTTGATTATCTTTTTTGAAATTTCCACTCGTTGGTGCTAAAACTAATTGAAGCACAATTTTTGGCAACAAACCATGTTGATAAATCTTGTAGTTATTACATGAGTCCGCTTCTACTGAAAAAAATTGCAAAAAATATAAGACATCGCCTAATTTTTCAAGTGCCCAGTTCCGTATTGTTCATTTTTTTTGGAAATTAAAAACGGTGCATCGATAGCAAACTTTTCAAGGAACAATTTGGCAACAACATATTTTTATATGTTATTCACAATTATTAGCGAATGTGATTGCAAGCCAAAGTCAAATTATCATTTTATTTCATAAAATTAGCCTTCAATGTGGAAAGAAATCACGAGACGATGCATAGATCCAGGCTTATTGACAAAAATGAACAAACTGAATTTTCTAACTAATCCACTGTGCAGGGCTTAGCCAAACAATATTTCAACCGAAAACATTCAATTTCTAGGCAAAATTTTATTATATTCAGAATTTGATAAAAGAAATACATACGTTTCCTACAACAAGCTAAATTTATTCAAAAGTTCTAAAGTTTAACTCGTTCGAATGTCTCCAATGTAGTCAAGCGAACTTCATATAAGCATGATTTTAGTTATTTTTTGTTTCTTCTTGCGTATGACAGAAATCGGTTCTTTACAGATGCTGGCCAGATCTCCAGGGATTATCCGGAACATCCTGGACACTGCATATATGCATCATATAAACTATTTTACATGGTTTTCAATTCTCTTGAAGTTTTAGATGGCCAAATAGAGATGTCGTATGACCTATCTTGTGGTGTAATATTTACTATTCATTGAAACAACAAAATATAATTAATATGATTCTGCCACGATTGGGCCAGATCAAATAATTTTTGAAGGTTGAAACAATATACAATAAAAAAGCGAAACAACATTCAAACGGCAAAGACCCACTCTGAACATCGAAGTGAACTCAACTCTGTTCCTGCATTCATCCCTTGGCATAAGTTTGTATGTAGAAGTGCGCATGAAAACATGATGCTCTTGCACCCGGGATTACTAGAAATTCATATGCAAAACTGTGTTATATTTTTACATCAAAAGATTGCCAAGAAAATTTGCAATCTTATGGTACCAATAAAAGTACATAAAACAAGATTTCATAGCATACTTTTTGGATTTCCAAAACAACCTAAAACATTCCACGCTATGGGAGTTGCGAGCCGTGGGAGGTGGAGGACGAAAAAAATAGTAATAACCAACAGCAACAGCAGTCTGTTCATTTCGTTTAGGAAGAATTGTACATCGAAGAGGGTTATTTTGAAACGCCGACAACGTGGCATCTGTATATTTCAGAATGAGGAAGTGCGGGGAAGATGTTTGTTCAATTGATACAATTTATTCTTTTTTTCAAATCATTAGTCTGATTATTGAACCTGATTATTTCAAAACTGGCTAACATTTTAGTTAAAATCGTTTGAACTTTATGCATCGTTCTATATTCCATAAGCAACGAGTCACTTGTTGAATTCAAGTGGATATTTCATATGAAAAATCATCACAAATTTCGACGTTAGGAAAACATCAGCCTCTGCATAAGAATTAAAACAAATCTTTGTTTTTTTTTTCCTGTAACCAAAATTTTTATTGTATTGGCCAGATGATGTATCAATTTCAGGAAAATTTGCAGACTATTTTCATCGACCACCTAACTAACTAACTAACTTTAAGTTAATTAATCCATATCAGAACGGTTTCGCCCATATTTCAAATAAAATGAATAATTGTAGGTATATTATAGATCAGAATGTTCAAGTGTTTTTACGAAAAGCTTAGACAACTTTAATATTAAGTATATTTTGAGAAAATTAAAACAAATGGTCTGACGACATTTTAATGTGCCTGGCAATTTTTTAAAATAACGTGTTCTTAACCATTTGGAATGTTCTCAAAAATTGATAAAAGAAAAAATAGTTTGAAGACATGTTGTAGTGCCTTAAGATGAGTGAAGTACGTAAATACATTTTACATAAATTTAAAAATAGCTACGTTAGTTATATTTTTGAAAAAAAGGTTAGAGAATTCGAATGAATAATTCTCTCTATAATATTTCGAAAAAATTCAATAAATCCTCTGAAGACATCTTGATATGCATCCCTTTTTGTTTCTGATGAATAATTAAATTGTACATAATTTTGTTAAAAGCTTACTTTGTATTCTTACGTACATATATTTGAATCTAAAATTTGCAACTATTTTTTATTTTTGATAGTATTCTAAGTATTTTGATATGTATTAATATGATTTTCTCAAATCATTTAGAGGCATTTTGATGAATAGAAACTGGTGTGGCATGTGCATCACACATGTCATCCAAGTTAGTTTAATCCCAGCAGAACGCACACGTTGCGTCACCCTGTCATAAATTCTTAACCCTCGTCAGTCATCGACCGATGTACTGCATAAACATTTTCCTAAGAAAGAGTCAATTTACAGTGTCAATGTTTTATGGCTATTTCCAAGCCATGCAGTTTCCCACACCGCATGCAGCGCATTAGCGCTGACTACGCGGTCTCTCTCTCATTCTCTCTCTTTTAACATTTCGGTCATTCCTGCCTTCTCCAGTGATCACCGATTGGTTGATCAATACATAAGCTTCGAGTACCTCCAGTAAATAAGTGTTTAACCTTAAGTCAAAGTACTGAATAAAACGGCGATTCCGCAATTACCACTAAAGACGTGTAGACGTATCTATTTGACTCGATGACACCATCCACGTAATTTACATGGCTGACCGGTGAACAGAGTCTGCAAAGCTAAAGTGATTTTAGTGATGATAAGTGCCAAAGTGATTAAAAATTAAGAAACAATTATTGTGACAACATTGACATCAGCAAGGCCAACAAGAGATGAAATGGTGTATTCGCGAATTGTGCTGTGCCGAGTAATCCGAACGAACAGTTGTGACTAATAATGGGAAAATCACAGTCCAAAACAGTTTCTCAGTCTGGCGACGCACAAGTGAATGTGCTTAACGCACTAGATGTTCATACCGAGTGGCACGAGGAGCACGACACGAAGCTAAACATCATACTAATTATTGTTGTTACCCATTTCGCGGTAACTATGTATGAGATGTACAAAAAGTACACGAAATCTCAAGCATTAAAAGCGGCAAGATCGGTTGCCGACATTAGAAACGTTTGAAGAACAGTACAGTGCAACTGTAAAAACAAAGAACATTTCCAAACATCGCACAAACATGTACTTGCGCAAACCTAACGTAAATGTTCCAACAAATTGAAACCAAGTGACAAAAGTGTTATTGATTAAAGGTGTCGAGGAGAGCGCCTCCACCTACCCGAAAACAAAATTTTGCGCCCCAAATGTGTCGAGGAGCCCTAAATTCCTCCGAGGTGAATTTTGCCATCGAAAGGCGTCGAGGTGAGCGCCTCCGCCTTACCGTGAATCGAATTTTGCTGCCGAAAGGTGTTGAGGAGAGCGCCTCCACCCCATAAACGAACCATCAACAGCATCGAGTTTAAGTGAGTAAAAAAAAAAAACACAACAGTTTCTAATTATGAACAACATAGCTAGTGTAGCGTAGAAATCTAATGTTTAATTGAATTAAATGAACCGTTTCGAAAAATACGATATTTCTGATGCTGGAATCCATCGAAGAGGATTTCCAGACTCTAATCAAAATATTAACAAATTTAAAAAAATCCAGGTATAAAATAATACAAACAGAAACGTTAAAATCAAAACTACTTTATGCTGAAAAATTGTTTAAGAATATTGAAGATAGATTAATACATCATGAAGAAGAAATTCCTGGGAGCAAATTAAAATACCTAGCAAAAGCATCCAGAGAAACATCTTATGAGATTGGCCAACTAATCAAAATTAAACTAAACGAAAATCAAATTATTGAACAAAATAAAATAGCCATGGCGAATCCAGGGAATCAAGTTATTGCTGGTTTCGATATAAAAACCGCAACTGCAATCGTACAACCGTACGATGGTTCAGTGGAAAACTTGAATGCATTTATTGACGCCGTCAATTTACTAATCGAATTAACTCCACAAAATCAAGGGGAGATGTTGGTAAAATTTGTCAAAACAAGGATTACTGCTAAGGCTAGAGTTGGTTTAACCGAACAAATCAGAACAATCGACGATTTAATCGCAGACGTAAAGAACCGTTGCGAAGATAAAATAAGCCCTGAAAATATAATAGCCAAAATGAAATCTATTAGAAATGCAGGAAATTTAGATTTATACTGCAATGAAATTGAAAATTTAATTGCGAAACTCAAAGGAATCTATTTAGAGCAACAAATTCCCGAAGCAGTCGCGAAGACTATGGCAACCAAGGTGGGAGTTGATACTCTTATAAGCAACACCAATAATTTGGAAGCCAAAATCGTGTTGAAAGCTGGATCGTTCAGCACTATAAAAGAAGCAATTCAGAAACTTAATGAAAATTCGACTTCTCATGACAACTCGTCTCAAATTCTACATTTGAGCAACAGATATCAAGACACTAGAAATAATTCTCGAGGTCGCTGGAACAACTCTCAAAACCGTGGGAGAGGTCAAACAAATAGAAACAACTACCAAAGGGAAAATGGAAATAATTTTAGAGGACGTAATGATTTTACTCCAAACTATCGTCGAACCTATAGAAGCAACAGAGGAAATAACCGAGGAAATTTCCAAAATGGTAATCATTCAAGAATTTATTATAACAGTGCAAATACACAAGCTGTTCAGCAAGAACAAGCTCAATGCCCGACGCAAAATCCACACATGAATTTGGGGTTTCAACACCCAAATCAAACGAATATGGGGTTTCAACAACCAATTCAAGGTTCTCAAACACAGAACAGACAAGTAGCAATAGCTCAATTAACGCAACGTTAATATACAAAATCTATACCATTCGTACTGCATATAGCAATTTTGTAACTTTGAACGTAGATGCTGCGTTCAAAATTCATTCATTTCTCATCGATTCAGGTGCAGAAATATCATTGATAAAAATTGGAAACATTAGAAATACTGAAATAGTGAACATAACGGAAAAATGCAAAATAACCGGAATAAATTCAGAAACAGTTGAGACATTGGGAACTATTTCAACGTTTTTACATTTACCCAATGGAAGCAAATTACCACACAAATTCCAAATAGTACCTCAAGAAATACCTATCCCGACAGACGGAATCTTGGGTCGAGATTTTTTGGTGAATTACAAGTGCATTATTGACTATGATACTTGGACACTAACTGGAACTAACAAAACAGAACACTTTGAATTAATAATCGAAGATACTCTTGAAGGAGATCTGGTACTTCCACCACGCTGTGAAGTTTATCGAAAATTGGATACACAGCATATAAACGGTGAATTTCTTTTACCAGCTACTGAAATCAAACCTGGAGTTATTTGTTCAAACGCAATTATAAGTCCGAACAATTCGATAATTAAAATTATTAACACTACGAATAAATCCGTAAAAATTCCTAAAGCGTGCCCAAATACAATTATTCCGTTGCATGATTATGAAATATTCACATTTAACCAGAACAAATCAAACGAGCGAAATGCATACCTTTTTAAAGAACTGGAAATCAATCAAATGAATACCGATTCCAAAATAGCCACTGGAGCGGTACTTACTCAACTGCATGGTGATATTGAACTCCCAATAGCATATGCATGTAAAAATTTCACCAAAGGCGAGAAGAACAAATCAACCATTGAACAGGAGCTAACAGCGATTCATTGGGCGATTACATATTTCCGACCATATCTATTCGGCAGACGGTTTACAGTGAAAACTGACCACCGTCCGCTCGTATATTTATTCTCAATGAAAAACCCCTCGTCGAAATTAACACGAATGAGACTAGAACTAGAAGAGTATACCTTCGACATAGAGTACGTGAAAGGCAAAGAAAATGTCAGCGCTGATGCTCTTTCCCGTATTACTATTGACTCGAACGAACTCAAAAATCTGTCTTGTCTACCAGTACAAACAAGAAACATGACAAAACAGCTAACTAAAGAAAGCAAGGACGTGACAAACACTAATTCATCTGCAACTGAGATTGATCACCTCAAAGCTTATGAATCAGTAAATAATTTAGACGCATTCAATATACCTAAAGTTATTTTCGATATGGCCGATAACAAGTTTTGTATTAAAATTTTAACGAAAAACCTGAAAAGAGTTATTGCACAAGTGCAATTACCCTATACAAATGGTGAAACAGATTTAAAAAGATGTCTGCAGACGATTGAAGAGATGGCCATTAAAACAAATATAAAAATGCTAGCAATCAAAAATAATGACAATTTATTAAAGTTAATACCTCAAGAGGTATTCAAACAAGCATGCAATGCAATATTGAAAAACGTCACAATTATTATTTATGTGCCAGCACAGATAATAAATGACGAAGAAATAATTCGAAAACTGATCTCTGAAAACCATGACACGCCAACCGGTGGTCACATTGGTACTAGTAGATTATTGACACGATTTAGACCAAAATATTATTGGCATAGTATGAAACGCACCATAGCAGAATATATAAAACAATGCGATAAGTGCACACAGAATAAACATCGAACAAACACAACTGAAACATTTACAAAAACAAATACTCCAAGCGGATGTTTTGACACTATTTCAATCGACACAATTGGACCATTAACAAAATCCAAACTAGGAAACAGGTACGCATTGACCATACAATGTGAACTTTCAAAATTTATAATTGCAGTCCCAATTCCGGATAAACAAGCGAAAACATTGGCGAGAGCCTTAGTAGAACATTGCATTCTTTTATACGGATGCCCCATAACCATTAAATCAGATTTAGGTACCGAATATAAAAATGAAATATTCGAACACATGTGCAAAATGCTATCAATCCAACATAATTTCTCTACTGCGTATCACCCTCAAACAATAGGCAGTCTTGAGAGAAACCACCGCTGTCTAAACGAATACCTTAGACACTTCATAAATGACTTGCACGACGATTGGGATGATTGGTTAACCTACTACACCTTCAGCTACAATACCACTCCTCACTCAGAGCATAACTTTACACCCTTCGAGTTGATTTTCGGAAAACAATCTAGATTACCAAGCCAATTCTCAAATATAGATATTATAGATCCCGTTTATAATCACGAATCTTTCATAACAGAATTAAAATTTAAACTGCAAACCATTACACAAAAAGCGAGACTATTATTAGAAAAATCTAAAATCAGTAGAATCGATGCTCAAACAAAAAAAGCAAAACCTATCGACATTTCAATAGGGAATAGAGTTTGGTTAAAGCAAGAAAACAGAAAAAAGTTAGATAGAGTTTATTCTGGACCATACGAGGTTATTAGCATAGAACATCCTAATGTCTTAATAAAAAATTTATTTACGCAACAAACCCAACATGTCCACAAAAATAGACTTAGTAAAATATAAATTTTATAACATTATCTTAAAACACAAAAATAATTAGAAAAAAAAAAAATAATAGAATGCTTTAACTCCGTGAAACCATTCTTTTCGAAAGGGAAGGATGAACGTCGAAATAGATAGGATGATAAGAATACAAGTATAAAGTCATATTGTGAGAGGTATTCGAAGTAAAATAATAGAAATAATTTTCCCTAAAGGAGGATGGTGTGGCATGTGCATCACACATGTCATCCAAGTTAGTTTAATCCCAGCAGAACGCACACGTTGCGTCACCCTGTCATAAATTCTTAACCCTCGTCAGTCATCGACCGATGTACTGCATAAACATTTTCCTAAGAAAGAGTCAATTTACAGTGTCAATGTTTTATGGCTATTTCCAAGCCATGCAGTTTCCCACACCGCATGCAGCGCATTAGCGCTGACTACGCGGTCTCTCTCTCATTCTCGCTCTTTTAACATTTCGGTCATTCCTGCCTTCTCCAGTGATCACCGATTGGTTGATCAATACATAAGCTTCGAGTACCTCCAGTAAATAAGTGTTTAACCTTAAGTCAAAGTACTGAATAAAACGGCGATTCCGCAATTACCACTAAAGACGTGTAGACGTATCTATTTGACTCGATGACACCATCCACGTAATTTACCACTCTGTTTTTGATGCGTACATGGGAGAGGAAACTGGCAGATGTATCTGTGCCTCAACCTACCCCGCAGTGGAATGTTTGGCAATGATAACGTCCTTGGTTCGAGTACTACTTTACCCATGCCCTTTCGCTCAATTTTCAACACTTCTATTCCATTTCCAACCTACCGTACACTAACGGAACTTTCAACACTTTCTCTTCATATCTTTCATTCTAGCAAACATGACTGTCTACTCTTGTTGCCACATGACGATGAGCGAACTTTTCAGATTTATAGCAATGTATTGTTGAAATTAACATGCTCTGAATTTGATTCGAAAATTGTCATTTTCGTTCGAAACATGCTTTCTATTAACTTTAAATAATGTTTCAAGTTGAACATCGATATTTTTAATTTAAATGGACGAAATTTGTATCCGTGTACGTGTTGCTTCATTCTCTGAACCATCTGTCAAATTGCCAATGACTTTTTTATTCAATGAACATTGTTTACATGTCTGCAATTTACGAAGAAAAAATTAACATGGAATTTGAAAAAAAAATAAACCCGGCATGTAACGCGGAAAGCAAAACCCTGGCGTAGCCAAGTGCGTGAATGGTTCAAAAATAATTAAGTGTGAAGGCTCCACCTCAAGCGGAATGAAAACACATCTCAAAGGATTGCACAACATTATCATGAAACGTGCTCCAGATGGGGCTGGTGATCAGTCATCAACATCCACTTCAACCACAATTCTAAAAAGAGGCACAACAATCACGCAATATTTTCCATCGACGATCTCCACCCTCGATACTGCTCTAGCCCGAATGGCTTCGAAAGACGGCATGTCGTACAGGACTCTTGCCCAATCTAAGGACATCTGCTTTGGTTTAGACGCTCGGGGTTTCAGTGGGATTCCAAAAACTCATGACGGGATCAGGCAAAAAGTTTAAACGTATAACAATTTCATTGTGATGGGATACCGAGCTGACTTCGATGAAATTAAAAAAGGACAACTAACATAGGCGTAGCCAGGATTTCAAATAGGGGGGGGGGCGAGTTTTTTTTTTAGAGAGAGAGAGAGAGAGAGAGAGAGAGAGAGAGAGAGAGAGAGAGAGAGAGAGAGAGAGAGAGAGAGAGAATTACATCGTCTCCAACCAGTGGTTGTACATACTGAACAATTAACATTAACGAACACTTAACGGACAATACAACGCCTGGTGGACCAGTAGAGTAGGGTCATTTTCATGTTCCGACAGATGGAGCGGGAATGGAGCCCCATTTATGTGACATTACGCCTGAATGCGGGTGAATTATCTTCTCTACTCTCACCCAAAGTATTTGACAATACCCGTCCGTTTCTTGCAACAAGATTAAACAATTCTAGGCTTGTTCTGGAATAAAAAAAAACGATTTTAAAAACTTTCGATTTTTCCCATGTTTTTAATTCAAACCACATTGAATGCCAAACATTTAACGGGTCATATTGGATTTTTGTATAGAATAACCACCGAATTTCTTTGCAGTTTGTACTGAAAATGTACTTTTCATCCACGACCCTCTCACCCAAAGCAACACAGAAGAAACACCGTTTTTTACTCACCATGCTCACACCGTTTGAATAGATTATATTTTTTTAATGGGTGTTCAAATAATAAGTGATTAGCTTTTAACAAACATACATTTTGAGTTTTGGTGGTTTATAGCTTATGGTTTGTGTCCCCTTTGCTCACCTTAAGTATAATTATTTTATCTGATATTTTCTAAACAGGAACATCAAACATAATTAAAAGGTTATTAATTAACGACGTAAGTAACAAATGTAAGCAAGCTGTGTTTTTTGTGCTGAATTGTTGCTACTTGCATTCTCAACACACGAGTAGTTAGTAAATAATTTAAGAAATTTTATTCATCAATGACGAAAAGAAATTCATATGCGTTCCAACAGCTATTCCTCAATATTTTAAAAATAATTTATATACACATCTGCATCTGCGTTTTGAAATTTGAACCGATTTATCTGATATGATCCAACTGAAACACGTTCTGTCGAAACACGGTATATGTAGCAATCATGTGTATCTGAGTAGTATGAAACCAAAACGGTGTATCATTGAATTACATTAAAATTGTTGTTCAAATTCGAGAAATACAACCATTTTGCATATTTTTCTATTCGTGGTTATTTCAGCTGCATGACAAAACATTCGTTTTGTTTTGTTTGCTTGTTTTTTTTTTAATTACATGCTGGAAAATATTATACTTACTTTTGAAAAACTTTCGAATGTCCATTTATGGTACTTCTGGATAAAATGAATCAAATAACTGCTTTAGACTGCTTATAATTAAAAAAAAACCGTATGTATTTTATCCGATGATTCGTTTTGTTATGAAGGTTCTTCTGTTTATAAACACGCGCAGAACCATCGCTTATTCTTCCGGTCTTCCTCTAAACTCTCCACCGATTGCTTGTCGATCTGCCAAACTTGGAAGACATCTGCATGGAGTTATCTCAAATTATAATAATCCGTCCAATCTATCACAAAACGTTGCGATTGGTTGAGCGGACTGGAGATAATGAAATCCATTTGTATAAGGCCAAGTCTCTCCCGGTTGGTATTAAACCGATGAGCATGGATATCAATAGAAACATAAAGTTACCAGAAGGCACAAAATGCATCTACGGACTCTTATTTTTACGAAATCCCTCAATTTAAATTTTTAATGGATTAGCATAGATTGTTCATTAGACACTTCAACTTGATTGATACAGTTATTAGTTACAGCAGTGCAATAGATTGTAGAATACAGTAGTAAAAATTGTAAGTTACGAAAACAGAGTTTGGTTCGAGCATCGGCTGTGAAAGGTTGTGTCGATGCTTTATTACGCACTATTTTCCTATCGAGCATGGCGCGTTTCGTGTTGTTTCGGTTATCTATAATTCGGTGTAACGAGTGATCGAGTGAGCACAGTAAGAGAACAACAAAGCGTCTCTCAAGCGTTCATAAAATTATCCTTGTTTTCCTAACGGAAAACCACCATCACACTTTGTGAGTGGCTCCAATAGCATCCTTATTATTGGTTTAACTCAGATCAAATCGGATTTCCAACATTATAAAAAATCACCTTGTTTTTTCAATGAAAAAACACCATTACACTTTGTGTGTGGCCCCAATAGCATCCTTACTGTTGTAATCGGTTCGAATCAGAAATCGGTACTAGTATTTAAATATTTTACTAAACGAAGCGTGAATTCAGCTTATTGTTTACCAAAACGAACCCTGCTGCCACCCAATCTTGTCATCCAAAATCCCAGTGATTTCTCGTGGAAGTGCGGCGGTGGTCTCGGCTTCCAATAAAACGTCCAAATAAACGTTAACGCATTCCTACCCTTTCCTTATTTGACCTGCATTCGGGCGAGGCCAGCGCCGGTATTGCCTTAGTTTGGGATCACCAGTTTTACACATTGAGCATGTTTGCATCATCTGTTGATCTTCTGAGTAATAACAGCTGAACTGGCAGTAACGGAATAACAACTTCGGGCGGTCAATCATGCTCATTATCCTGCTCATGCTCATAAAAACGGATAAATCATTTGAATAGGATAAGACAACTGCAACTTCTCGCCCTGACTAGCTTGCTGTTCTGCTTCTCACACGCTGAATCAAACTGTAAGATATGATCAACATATATTCTCAATAATACGAAACTACAGTACCCTAAAACGGGGAAAGCGGGGTAACGGGGCGGTTTGACCCATGCCATGAATAGTTCAAATAAATATTTTTCGTTGATACTTTTTCTAACTATCAACTGTGTTTCTTAATCTAGTATTATTTGGCTTCTGAAAGCTATAGCATAGGTTTGAATATTCAGTTTTTTGATTAACCAAGAACTGAACATTTTATTGAGCATAGCTTCTTCAACTTTCAGCTAGCGGGGAAAAAAAACAATCAATGCTTATCTAATAGCTAACATTACAGATTAAGAGATATTTCCCTAGTAGCACATTTGTTTCAACCCAGTAAAGGTGACTGCTCTGTGACTCAATTAAGTCACAATAGAGCTGCTGAAACCAGTTTTGACTGTTGTGTGCTGCTTGGGGTTTTTAGATACTTTAGGCTACATAGGTTGGGTTCTAGGTTAAAGGAAAAATATTGTAATAAAATTGTTACTCGTTACTATTTAAAAACTATTATATAATTACAACTTTTTTCTCATGGATGTCAATTTTTTACGCTTTTTTGCTACAACTTGTTACAAAATCGAGGCAACTTCGCGTAATTTGGCTTTTTTATTAAGGCAAAGGAGCAATCTGACAAACATTCCAAGCAACACAAAATCGTCATATTTGGTTACAGTGACTTGATTGTGACTTAATTGAGTAGTATTGGAGTAACATCAACTGTATTGCAACAAGTTACCTTGCAACCTTCTAGAGATAAAAAATAAATAATAATATATTGAAACAAATAATAAAATTCTAAAAATAAAATCAAAACTTAGGGGGGGGGGGGGGGCAACGGCCCCCCCCCCCCGGCTACGCCTATGAAAAGTGCTTGGAATTGGATGGGATTATCTGAAAGAATGCCGAAATAAGTCTTCGATCTACAGTTTATTTGCATACCATTGAAAATTTGATGCGTTTATTTTCTACATTTCAATTATATCTTATACTTCAATATGGCGATTGGAAAAAAATAACAGTTTTGCCATAAAGCCAATTTTTCTTCGCAATGACTATTATAAAACTATTTGGTCTTATGGTGACTTTTTTGAATGCCAATTTGCCGTTTAATGCATTTACTGGGGGCATAATAGTTTTAAAATGCTTTTTCAGCTGATCATAATAAGATAATATCAACGAGTCCTAAACGGCATTTCAATACAGCATTTACGTGTTCATAATGTCGAAATAAAACCTTTGATAAGAGTAAAAGGAATTTCAGAAACAATGTTTTAAGATCGTTGTAAACAAGCTGTGTAGGTTCGCATAAACCTGATTGACATATGAAACTTATTGGCACCTCTTGGTGCCATAATAAAACCAAATTGATCTCAAGTGGCTTTCATAAAACATTAATAAAACTTAATAAAGCAGGATGGTGTTAGCAATGTTACTTGGGATACACACAATAATGTGCTCAGTTCATCGAACTGGGTCGAATGGTATATGACACTCGCCCCTCCAGGTCTCGGTTAAAAAGTCGAGTTTCCAAGCGACATTCATGCCCTTCTTTTGGTGTAAGAAGGGTCAAAAACGTCACACTGGCAGCTTTCAGGTATAAATATGTGCTAAGATAAGTCCTTGATATAAAAAGAAAAAAAATCACTTCAGAGTAATTTATGTAGCTGCAGCACAGAGAACAGACATCCAAGCTGGAGTGCCCTCCGTGTGTGAGCTTCTGTAACTGTCATTTTAAAATTATAGCTCGTTTTCGTTAGTTTTAGTGAATTTTATGTTGATGGCGCCACCTTCCCGCCTCGAGATTTGATACGTTGTCAATTTTAGTTTGGTGAAACCTAGACTAGGTGGCGTTGTTTTTCCAACGGTTTGCTTTTAAAAATTTACACAGTAAATTGGAAAAAAAAATGTTCGAGCCTGGATGTCTGTTCTCTGTGGCTGCATGTTGATTTCTATTTGCCGATGATGTATGAGAAGAGCATATCCACAGTATAAACTAAAGTGGAAATTTATCCGATAGCGAGATTCCATTGGCAAATAAGCATTTAACAAAAACGAAAGCAAATTGTTAAATGAAATTATTGTACAGGGTGCGGCAGAAAATAATGCGAAAATTTGTTCTATTTCTTTCAAGTCACATTTTAAACTAATTCAAGCAATAATATGAACATTTTCGAGAGCAGTTATCTTTTTAAAGTCCTTTTAAACAAATTTATTCAATGTCTCCCCCATTTTTATTACTAACATCCTCGAGCCGACGCCGGAAGCCAGAGCATGCCTTTCGGACGTAGTCCTCCGACATTGACTGCCATGTGCATGTTAAGGTTTACTTCAGGGTTTTTACACTAGGGTGTGATGCTTTGCAGGCTCGTGCTTCAACATATGCCCAAATCGAATAATCCAACGGATTAAGATCTGGACTGCTAGGGGGCCACAAATCCTTCGGCCAAAACTTCATGTTATCGTTCCACCATTATTGGGTTCGATTGGACGTGTAACATGGCGCTCCATCCTGCTGTAGGACAACTTTTTGGTCCTCGGAAAAGTTGGCCTTCACCCAGGGAAGCACTTGGTCCTTTAAAATACCGATACTTCGGTATTGATTTTAACTCCAGCATCAATGAAAACAGGCGGCATTTTCAAACCTTTGGACGCCACCAAGCCAAACATCATGACACCAGCCGGATGTTTGGTTTGAAATTTGAATTTCACTTTTTCCGGAACGTTCTCCATTTTCTGCGGTGAAATAAACCGGTCCGTGCGGCTGTTGGCCACAGCATCGATGCTGAAAAGCTTTTCGTCTGAGAACAGGATTATCATTTTTTCCTTCTTCAACAAGGAAAGCAATCTCTTGGAACGAGTCACTCGTAGTTCCTTGACCCGGTCCGTAATCAAGTGGCGTTTCACTCTGGCTCTGGAAGATGCATGCAGGTCTTCTTTGATGATTCTCCGCATGGATTTCTCCTAAATATTGGCTTCCTTTGCAAGTTTTCTCACGGAACGCACCGGGTTGCGAGCAATTTTTGCACGGACCGATTTGATCACGTTCGGCGTGCGTGCAAAGCGCGGACGTCCGCTGCCCGACTTCCGCTGCATGGGACCATCCTGCAGGGACTTTTTTATGCGGTAAACTGTTGCCAAATGGCACTCTACCACCTTGGCAATCTCTTTCGGCTTCTTCTGGGCGAGCAACAAACTGGTGATCACTTCTTTCGTGAACATTTTGACGAATTTGCAATAAAACAAATAGAATGTTTGGATGCCGCACTTGAAAGTAAACATAAACAAATACACTTTTGACAGCAATTAGTCACTAATTAACCCAATACTCAAGTTTGAATAGTTTTTCTTATTTTCTGCCGCACCCTGTATCAAAAAATGTTTAGCTTGCAATTTGATTAAAAAATAATTTTCCGTTTAATCTTTAATTATTTTTTTCGAACATCCATCGAACAGAATAGAGCTCACAGTTTTACAAAATAATTTATTCCTTCTACTCAATTCTTAAAAGCATCGGTAAGCAAGGTTACTTCTTATTTTGAGTAATTTTGCACTGTTAAAAGAAAAGCGACGTACTTTTGACCAAAAATAACGAGTATTAACTCTTGAAATAACGAACCAAAGTTTTATTTTCACTAGTGAAAAGCTATTCTGTGTATGGCTTATATTATTTTCACACAGGTATTTGGTGATTTCGGTAAAACTCGCGTTTTACGAAACACAGCATTTGTTTTACGGATAAAGTCTGGACAATACACTTTATTTTACGCGAACAGAAACAGAAATATTTACACGTAACAAATACGACGATGTATACGTCGCGATTGTTATATTAATTCTGACCAGTGGTTGTAAATGTACTGTATTTTGAAATTTACATTTTGACATATGATATTTTTCATGACACACGCAAAAGTGAACCGTCGTGCACTCAAAAAAATTGACACGTTGTTTCCACAAGAAACGCACGTTATTTTCGTCCACTACCAAAACCAGTAATAAACACTTGGAATTTACGTAAGAGCTACGTGATTTCCACGTAAATCCACATTCTACGTGAAAATCACATACATGTAACGTGATTTTTTTAGTACAATTCACGTAATGTTCACCTGATTTTACTGAAGAATATTTGATTTCGTGATCAGGTGAAAGTTACGTGAAATTTCACGTGGAAACAACGTGTCGATTTTTTTGATTGTGAGAGAAAATCTCATATGACATTTTTGTAACGTTTTCTCCAGGCGACGAAACATTTTTGCTGCCACCAGCCGATGGTTTAAAAAATGTTGCAACATCGATTCACGTCGCTCAGAATTTCGTTGATTGCTGGCTTTTAACGGCATACATATGATGTTTTTTATTATATGGGTTAAAATCATAAGAATGGCTTTTAACAACTCATAGTCAAAAATTACCAGATAAGAGTGATTTTAATCAAGTTATCAAATACAGTCACAAACCATTTCTTAACTGTTTGAAACTGTCGGCAGAAATAGGGAGATATTTTTCTATTTCTGTTTTCTGTCCAGCGAGTTCGCTAGAACTGTACACATAAACTGTTGGTGGTGTGCGTGCCTCAAATTTCTCAGCAGGTAACTTTTTTCCAAAAAGTGTACGTATACCACCTCTGATTCTGATGCTATAGGTCTCCTTCAGCTGTCTGTCTGACCAAACGAGAACCGATCGAGAGGAAGGCCTTTATGATCTACATTTGAAAAGACGAACCCAGACGAAGTAGACTGTCTCTATGCGTGAGATAAAGCGAGACTGTTCTACCAACGAGTGTTTGGGCACTCACGGTTCATTCAACCACCGGCGTTCTGTTTCGCTTCAACAACGGTATTACCAAATTCATGGTTGGTTAGCAGATAAAGGGTTGTATTTCAGACGAGCGAATACATTGAATTACAAGCAAAAGAGTAAGCCGAAGTTGCCGAGTTGCCAAAAATGAAGTATTGGCTATCCCAAAATATATTCCGAGCAATCGTTTGGATCCGTTAAAAAGAGGACGAAATGCTGCAATTTTTTGTAGGATGTTACATTAGCAGAGATTATGTCCCTTTGAAGAATAACGGTAAGCGCCAACAAATATATAAATGGCTTTTGCTTTCATCCCTGAGCGATAGGTGAAGCGATAGGTAAAGCACTACGCGGAGTGGATTACGCACTGTTTTTTCTTTCTTATTACCCGAGACTGTGATATCTCCTTTCGGTATGACACAATTCCACAATCATTGGTCAGTGAACAGGCGAACGGTGCAGTTCGTTCGGTCCGCTCTCTGTTGCTTTCAAAGCTTTTCAAGAGTTGTTTCAATTCTTCAGTATTGTTATTTTTCGCGATCGCGAGTGAAATCGAGTCTTGGTTTTGAAGAAGAAAAAGTTGTGTGTTAAGCAGTTCAACAACGTCAATAATTGCAATTATCAATATTGCCACGATCTAAAAGCCATACTGCTCCTCATCTATACGGCACGCACACCAGCAGTCCATCGTGTGTGGCGTGCATTCGGCCATCCACCAACTACCACCGACCAGCAACACCATCATTATCGTCATCATTATCATCATCGTTCAGCTCCACGTCTAGCCGGTACACGCGGCCACACATCGTCGCTCGACAGCAGCAGCACATTCGTCGCCCGGCTGCAGCAGATCAGTGATACATTTAAGATAAGT
This sequence comes from Aedes koreicus, assembly GCA_024533555.2. Classification (NCBI taxonomy): domain Eukaryota; kingdom Metazoa; phylum Arthropoda; class Insecta; order Diptera; family Culicidae; genus Aedes; species Aedes koreicus. The sequence continues at coordinate 52,616 of JAHHFK020004109.1, read as the reverse complement.
TAAGTTAAGTTTTTTTTTGTGTGTGAGTGTGTGAGAGAGTGTGCTTATCTTTAGTTTATTTATTTGTGATTGATTGTATATAATTGCGTTATTGGTTGAGCGTTAACCGTTGTGTGACCGAAAAAAAAAAACACCCGTCGATGGCCGGATGGGTACCCGGGTACCCACGAAACTGAAATGCTTATATCTCAGGTCATTTTAGGCCAATTTGAACAATTCTGGGCTCCATCGAATCGAAACTTCCTTTTCTATCGAGCTGTTATCGGAATGGATCGATCTGGTCATTCTGGTTTCCGGGAAACTTGGATTTTCAAGGACATGTTTTTATGCGATAATACTGATCGTGGATTTCGGTAAATAATCAGCAATATGGGTATCAAACTTCTTCAAATTTCATCATCAGGTTGAATTTTACTATCTTCGGTCCATCAGACGTGTAAACATCCTAGTGGCCATTCCGGGACTGGTTCCCCGCGGGGCCATAGGTGGTCATAAACATTTTTCCATGGAACCCCAACAATATGGGTATCAAACTTCTTGAAATTTCATCAGCAGGTTAAATTTTATTGTCCTGGGTCCATCAGGCGTGTAATCATTCTAGTGGCCATTCCGTGACAGGTTCCCCGCGGGCCATAGGTGGTCATAATCATTTTATCATGGAACCCCAACAATATGTCAAATGGATGTCAAACTTTTTGAAATTTCATCAGCAGGTTGAATTTTATTATTATGTGTCCATCAGATATGCTATCATGCTATATAAATGTTTATGTATATATACACACATATATATACATACATATATTTCAACGCAATATGCTTACGGAATTTCTAATCCAAAATGAAAACATCTGATGGGAAAAATAGACCAAAAAATCACTCTAAACCGGCACATCTGATGGTTTCGTGATGATCAAAAACCTCCTCTTGAAGCAATTCCAACATAAAAAAATATATACTCTAATTATTCAAATATTTCATATTTTCTCCGTTGAACAAAATCTAAGTGTGTTTCTTTCCAAAGAAAAGTTTTAAATACCTGTGAAGTTTACACGTCTGGTGGAGCTAAAACGAATATTTTCAATGAAGCACTTTCAAAAAGTGTGAGAATAACAATAAGAGAATCATGGCCACTGAGGGTTCCACGATAAAACTGTTCCGAATAGGCCACTGTGCGTTCAACTCGTTCACCTCCCAAATATATGAGAAACTCACTACTGAGACAATTTCCAGAAGTTTGATACCCATATTGCTGGGATTTCATTGAAAAATGGTTCGATGGCCGACGGGGAACCAGTTCCGGAATGACCACTAGCATGATTACACGTCTGATGGACACAAAGTAAATTCAACTTGCTGATGAAATTTCAAGAAGTTTGATACCCATATTGTTGGGGTTCCATGGAAAATTGTTTATGACCACCCATGGCCCCGCGGGGAACCTGTTCCGCAATGGCCACTAGGATGTTTACACGTCTGATGGACCCAGGACAATAAAAATCAACCTGCTGATGAAATTTCAAGAAGTTTGATGTCCATATTGCTGGGATTTCAATGAAAAATGTTTATGACCACCCATGGCCCCGCGGAGAACCTGTTCCGGAATGGCCATTAGGATGTTCACACGTCTGATGGACCGAAGATAGAAAAATCCAACCTGCTGATGAAATTTCATGAAGTTTGATACCAACATTGCTGATTATTTACCGAATTCCACGATCAGTTCATAAAATCAAGACATGTCCATGGAAATCCGGATTTTACGGAAATCAGAATGACCGGATCGATCCATTCCGATAAAAGCTTGATAGAAGAATAAATTTTGAATCAATTGATTCCAAAATTGTTCAAATCGGCCTAAAATCACTTGAGATATAAGCATTTCAGTTTCGTGGGTACCCGGGTACCCATCCGGCCATCTACGTAGTTAAAAAAGTAAGAGCCCCTAATTTCACCCCTGCTTGTTGAATTGTGCAATCGATTTTGACCGTCATTTTCTTGGATCTAACCGAGTTTAAATCTTGTACAATGAAAAACCATTTAAATATCGTGAATTGAAATCCGAAAAGGTACCCGGGTACCCATTCGGCCACACAACGGTTAAAGCTCCCACAAGCAAGCCATGGATGATTTGTCGGATGATGAATCATCTATGGCGCGAAATGATGAGGTAGCTCATAGAGTTACCAGATCACGTGCATATCCAGATAGTTCAGCTGGTCCATGGGTTGTATACTTCCAGCCCAAAACGAAACCTCTAAACGTTTATCAGATCAGTAATGATCTGACGAAACGATTCTCGGCCGTGACCGAGATAGTTAAAGTCAGGCCAAATAAACTTCGGGTCGTTGTGTCCAACCTCAAGCAAGCTAATGAGATTGCTGTCTCCCAGCTTTTTAACCTCGAGTATCGGGTGTATATCCCAGCTCGAGGTATTGAAATTGAAGGTGTGGTCACCGAAACAAGTCTGACCCCTGAGATCCTGCTAAAGCAGGGGGTTGGCGATTCAAGAGCCCTCTGCTATGCCCAGTTAAGATACTGGATGTGCGCCAACTAGGCACAGTATCGACCAATAAGGGTGAAAAAAAGTTTACACCGTCAGACTCGTCTCGTGTGACCTTCTCTTGTTCAGCCCTCCCTCAAAACGTCGAGTTGGGAAAACTTCGACTACCTGTGCGGTTGTTTGTACCTCGGGTCATGATCTGCCAAAAATTCAAGCAGATGGGACATACGACCTCCCATTGCGGCAATAAGGAACGCTGCTCCAACTGCGGGGAGAAACATGAGGATGGCGCCTGTGCAGACAGCACACCTAAATGCGCTTTCTGTAAGGGAACTCCTCCTCATGCTCTCTCATCGTGCCCGGCGTACAAACAACACTGGGAAAAATTAGAACGCTCGCTAAAACAGCGTTCCAGGCAATCTTTCGCCGAAATGGTAAAAAAAGCCTCCCAATCACCCAATACCAATACAAATCCCTTTGCTCCTCTGTCAGATGACGAGTCTGACTTTGATTTGGCTGAAGAGGGAACATCAGTCAGTTTTCCGGATGGTGCCCCACGGAAGCGAAGACGCGTCCGCCCACGGAAAAATGCTGAACAGGAGCCCAAAATCAGCTTGCCAATTTCAAAAAAAGGTGGAAAAAAGGAAAATCCAATTCCACCTGGTTTTCGTAGTGCTAACTACACCCAGGATTTTCCATCTCTTCCGGGGACATCCAAAACCCCTGATGCCCCAATTTTAAGAACAGAAGCCCTTTCCTCGACTGGGCTGTTCTCATTTGATAACATTGTCGAAGGTATCTTCAAGTACTTCGAAATTTCTGACCCTCTCAAAAGCATTGTTTTGGCAATGCTTCCAACAGTGAAGACTTTTTTCAAGCAATTAACAATTAAGTGGCCCCTCCTTGCAGCAATCATCTCCTTCGATGGATAATTTTCCAAATGAGGTCGGGTATATGATCACTGTTCTACAGTGGAATTGTCGAAGTTTGATTCCTAAATTGAAATCATTCAAATTTTTAGCTCACAATACCGGTTGTGATGCATTCGCTCTTTGTGAAACATGGCTCTCTTCCGAAATCGATCTTCCGTTTCATGATTTCAATATTATTCGTCTTGATCGTGAGGATTCACGTAGAGGAGGTGTACTTTTGGGGATCAAAATGTGCTACTCCTTCTATAGAGTGAATTTACCTCCTATTCCAGGTATTGAAGTTGTCGCATGTCAGGCTGTTATTAAAAATAAAAGCCTTTGCATTGCTTCCGTTTATATTCCTCCTAGAGCTTCAATAAACCGAAAACAACTTTCAGATATTTGTTCGGTTCTTCCTGCTCCGCGGTTGATCATGGGAGATTTTAACTCTCACGGTACAGGCTGGGGAGAACTGTACGAGGACAACCGGTCTTCCCTGATATATGACCTCTGTGACAACATCAATATGACAGTTCTTAACAATGGAGAAGTAACACGTTTGGCTGGTCCATCCTCAATTGGCAGTAAATTAGACCTCACACTTTGTTCGAATTCATTATCGTTGGATTGCGCATGGAGTGTGATTCAAGATCCCCACGGTAGTGATCACTTGCCCATACAAATTTCGATTGCCACCGGGTTCAATCCGTCGAAATCCATCAACGTCGAGTATGATCTTACCCGTCACATCGATTGGACAAAGTTCAGGACAGCAGTAGATGAAGCCGTAACGACGGTAGAAGAGCTTCCACCGCTGGAGGAATATAACTTCCTCTCCAACCTGATATTAGACAGCGCGCTTCAAGCTCAAACTCGACCAGTTCCAGGAACGTCATTTCGCAGGAAACCTCCTTCTCCATGGTGGGATCAGCAATGCACCGAGATTTACCGTATAAAGTCCGACGCGTTCAAAGTTTTTCGTAGACGTGGAACACCTGAGCACTTCGAAAGGTACACGGCTCTCGAACGGGAATTTAAGAGCCTCATCAAGGCCAAGAAACGCGGATACTGACGAAGATTCGTGGACGGGCTATCGCGCGAGACGTCGATGAGTACTCTTTGGAACACGGCGCGAAGATTGCGTAACCGAACTACGAACAACGAGAGCGAGGAGTACTCGGACCAATGGATCCTCAAGTTCGCGCGAAAAGTTTGTCCAGATTCTGTGCTGGCACGGATCATAGCTCGCGAAACCGAGAATTCGATAGATGAGAACAACCAACCTTTTTCAATGGTAGAACTCTCTCTCGCGCTCCTTTCGTGTGGCAATACGGCTCCAGGAGCTGATAGAATCAAGTTCAACTTGCTTAAGAACCTCCCAGACGTCGCTAAGAGGCGCATGTAGAACTTGTTCAATCAGTTTCTGAAACTGAACATTGTACCGGATGATTGGAGAAGGGTGAGAGTTATCGCCATTCAAAAACCCGGCAAACCCGCGTCCGACCACAACTTCTATCGACCCATCGCGATGTTATCCTGCATTCGAAAGTTGTTGGAGAAAATGATCCTCTTCCGTCTGGACAAATGGGTTGAGACGAACAACCTGCTTTCAGATACTCAATATGGTTTCCGTAGGGGTAAGGGAACGAACGACTGTCTCGCGTTGCTTTCCACAGATATTCAGTTAGCTTTTGCTAAAAAAGAGCAAATGGCTTCTGTATTCTTGGATATCAAGGGGGCTTTTGATTCAGTATCTGTTGAAGTTCTTTCAGATAAACTCCACGCTTGTGGCTTTTCACAATTAATGAATAATTTTTTGTACAATTTGCTGTAAGAGAAACATATGAGCTTCTCTCATGGAACCTCTACAGCTTCACGATTAAGCTACATGAGTCTCCCCCAGGGATCATGTTTAAGCCTCCTTTTGTATATTTTTTATGTCAAAGACATTGACGGTTGTCTAAGTGACAACTGTACGTTGAGACAACTTGCAGATGACGGTGTAGTGTCTGTCACGGGACCCAATGGGGTCGATCTGCAAGGACCCTTACAGGATACCTTAGACAATTTGTCTTCTTGGGCTCTAGAGCTAGGTATCGAATTCTCTACGGAGAAAACTGAGTTGGTAGTTTTTTCAAGGAAGCATAACCCAGCTCAACCGACGCTTCAAATTTGGGGTACACCGATAACTCATTCCATGTCCTTTAAATATCTTGGGGTCTGGTTCGATTCTAAGTGCACCTGGAGATTCCACATTGAGTATCTGAAGTGAAAGTGCCAACAAAGGGTCAATTTTCTCTGCACAATTACCGGGACCTGGTGGGGAGCAGATCCACAAGATCTTCTAACGTTGTACCGGACAACGATTTTGTCGGTTATGGAATACGGTAGTTTTTGTTTTCAGTCAGCGGCTCGGTCGCATATCATTAAACTGGAACGTATTCAGTATCGGTGTCTTCGTATTGCGTTAGGTTGTATGCACTCGACTCATACGTTGAGTCTGGAAGTGCTGGCTGGAATGTTGCCACTCTCGGATCGATTTTCAGAATTGTCTCTCCGGCTCCTCACCAGGTGTGAAGTTATGAACCCCCAGGTAATCGAAAACTTTGAGAAGCTGCTCGAGTTGAATCCTCAAACTCGCTTCATGACTTTTTACCATTGGTACATAACACAGGATGTCTGCCCTTCGCCGAATATTCCCAATCGTGTTTGCTTCTCCGACTTCGGCAGTTCGTTTTGATTTATCCATGAAGCAGGAGTTTCGTGGAATTCCAGAGCATCATTGTCCTATGATTGCTCCTGTGATATTTTCTGCAAAGTTTGGCCAAGTTAATTCCACTAAATCGTTCTTCACTGACGGTTCATTGATAGAGGAGTCAGCAGGCTTTGGTATATACAATGAAATTTATAGCGTCAATCGTTAACTTCAAGCACCTTGTTCCGTATATGTTGCTGAATTAGCGGCAATACACTTTACGCTAGAAATCGTTGCCTCACTAACACCTGATCAGTACTTCATATTCACGGATAGTCTCAGTTCTATAGAGGCTATTCGCTCTTTGAGGCCGGTAAAGCACTCCTCGTATTTCCTCATGAAAATACAGGAGCTTCTAAGTGCTTTATCTTCGCGTTATTTTATCATCACCTTTGTATGGGTCCGCTCTCATTGTTCAATTCTGGGCAATGAGAAAGCGGACTCGCTTGCAAAGGTGGGCGCTGTAGAAGGCGATATTTATGATCGACAAATCGCCTTCAATGAATTTTTTACTATTTTTCGTCAACAGTCACTCGGCAGCTTGCAGTATAAATGGAGTAAAGGAGATTTGGGGCGATGGCAACATTCTATCATCCCAAAGGTGTCGAAGAAATCTTGGTTTAGGGGGATGGATGTGGGACGAGACTTCATTCGTGTCATGTTTCGCCTCATGTCTAATCATTATTCTTTGAATGCTCATTTATACCGGGTTGGGCTGAGCGACAGCAATCTCTGTGAGTGTGGACAAGGCTATCAGGACGCAGATCACGTTATTTGGTCTTGTGTTGAGCATCGTGGAGTCAGATCGGAGCTTAATGATTCCCTTCGGGCTCGAGGTAGACAACCCAATGTGCCAATTCGAGATATTTCGTCTTTGCGTGATTTGGAGTATATGCAATTAATTTATGTGTTTTTGACTAACGTTAGCATTAGATTGTAGTTAGTTTAACCTGTATGTTTACTTTAAGTTTTCTTTTTCTTTTTTTTATCTGTGTTTGTTAGTTTTTTTTTTCTTTTTCAAAAAATGTTCAAGTTAAAAGAAATCCATACATTGTATAGTTATAAGTGTTAAGACAATTTAGAATTTAAAATTTATGTGTTATGAAAACCATACTTTAAATTCCCACCCATCTTCCCATCCGTAATTTGTAATTCCTATTAACCTCGAGACGGCCGCGAGTAATCGGTTCTATCCCGCTAACTTTAGTTCTAAGATAAATGTTGTAAAAAAATATGAAAAACAATTCCACAATTTAATTTCACAGTTCAGTAATTAATACTCAAAGCTTTTACAAATCACTTAAACTATACCGCGAAAACGGGCAGCGTGACATTGCTGCATCAAAAACATACTGACCACTAATTCTCAAAACTTTTACAAATTACTGAAACTATACCGCGAAAACGGCAGCGTGACGTTGCTGCATCAAAAATTTAAAAACCGATAACTCGATAACTCCCCAACCTGGGCTTAAATATGGGCCCTTTCTGGCCATGTTCTTCAAAAAACCCTCTCGCCAGGCCGCTCATTCTCACTGTTACCTATGGACTTATCGTCCGATGCCCGCGCGGTTTTTGCATTTTTGCAGAGTCAAACTAAAGTTTAACTGCAACGATAAAAAAAAGTGTTCGTTTTTTTTTCATCCGGTGGGCGACTTTGCTATGCCAGCACCTGTCGGTTGGACTTGGTTCTCGAGCCGCAAACCGCTCGCGCGCTCTAAAACGTAGACAACAGTCTATCTTAACAAAAAAAAACAATGATGCACAAAAACTAACAGCAAAACAGGAAGGGTCGAATTTAAGCGGCAACCAGTCCGCTGCATCACTCTTCTCTTATTGAGTTTTAAAGTAAACTTGAAGAGTTTACCCTAAAATTGAACGGTAGGGTTTTCTTTGTATAAATTATACGTTCTCACTACGAGGTAATCTCAATCCAGCCGTTGTTTAAAGTTGTTATGCATTATAACGCCACTTTTTCTTCAAAAATTGTATTGACCAGTTTTTTTTTTACAAAAACAAAAAAATAGACCGTCAGTCGTATCATAAAAGTTCAATGCTGTCTTATGCTGAGGTTTGATGCGATGTCCATTCAAAATTGTTATGCATTATGACGCCATTTCTCTAATATATACCCCCATTTCAGTTTTTCTTTGTTCGATATTTCTTTTTCTTCGGTATTTTATTTTCAATAAAAATATATGTATTTTGCTTACTCTTGGTTTCTTTTATTGTTTCATCAAGTCGCGTTATATCTTTTTCGTTCTCATCCATATTGCATGATTTGGTTATTTGGTTTCTTTCAACATTCTGTCCAGGTTTACGTGAGGGTTAATTCATTTCCATATTCTTCATTTTAATGCTTTCCTGTTTTTTGTTTAGTGTAGTTTTTTCGTCGATTTTCATGGTTTTTTCGATTTTAATCCTCACTTCTTATGGGTTAATTTAATATTTTTTTGATGCAAAGCAGGAGATTTCTTCTTTAAAACAACAGAAAAACACTCTAAGCACTCCTCCTAGGACTGCAATGGTTGTTGTGGTAAACCACGGGTTTTCCAATGGAACATATATTTAATTCTGTAAGACCGTACGTTGGCTCTTTAGTTCATCAACATTGACTCCTATGTCAAAAAGACGTTTTTTTTATCAAAGAAGGAATATAATTCGTTTGAACTTCGGAATTTTATCATATTCCGGATGTTCTCTTCCATAATAAGTCAAATTAAATTCTGGTTGGTGTGTAAGCAGTTCGGTATTGTCATATTCTGCATCGAAATATGAAATTGTAACTTTATCGGTGGATATTTTCATCCCAGGTTCAATGTGAAACTTGCCCGTTCCCAAAATATTTATTCTTGTTATGTTTGGACCATGAGTGATGTTAAACATAGTCTGTAATGGCGCCACATACATCCAAACGTTTGGTTCTAACGTTGCTATCCAAACCACATGAGTTGTTTTTTAAACCTTTGTCTCACAAATTGAAGAAGAGTTTTTATAATATAATTCGGTGAAGCAATATTCACTGTCTCTTAAATTTTCCTGAACTTTTTTCATATAGCATAATTTGCTATTTCCCTTTTACAAATTGCAAATTTTTGGGTTGTGAAAACGTATCCCTGCTCTGAATCTCTATTTATTATTAAAATGTTGTAGACCATATTTACAAGCGTTAATATTGTTCCACTCACCCCTGGTGAAATGAAACCTCTATAAGTTTCATCTGTAATTTTTTTTAACAAGCGGTACACAAAAGCTTATCAGTATTTCTAGATTATTGGTAATTTTAAAGTCATATTTTATAACATTGAATATTTAGGATAATATTTCCCCGTAACTTTGTCTAGGAAAACCAATATCACTAGAATGATTAACTTCGAACTTTTCCAGTTGAATTAAGAACTGTTTCGGCTCGATAAGGTCTAGTAGAACGTGAACATTTAATTTCTTTCTTAGTAAAACATTCAAAAGTTCTTTTGACTTTGTTTAATGTTTTCAGACAAACTAATTATCCATAATCCAAAGTCAATTAATTCTGATTCAAGGTAAATCATTGTTTTTATATCGTTTCTCAATTGTAATCCCTGTTCTATTTTATATCGCATTCCGTCAAAATATTAATTTATTTCTTCTTCTCCTCAACCTAATCTATTTATTAAATTTAATAATTAAACACACCAACAAACATATATTTTTTTTTTTTTTTTTTTTTTTTTTTTTTTTTTTCTTTTTCCCAACACCAAACCACACCAAAAAACACACACAAAAAAAATAACTCCCCCCCCCCCCCCCCCCCCTTTTTTTTTTTGCACCTCCACTTTTTTTTTTATTGTTTCTTTTTTTTCCCCCCCCCCCCCCCCCCCCCACAAAAAAAAAAAAACCCCCCCCATATTGTCAAATATTTTTTTTTTTTAAATGGAAAAACCCCAAAAAATTTAAAAAAACCCCAAAAAAAAAATCCCCCCACAAAGCCCCATTCGTGGCTGCTCCCCCCCCACCCCCTGGGCACCTTGTACCCCCTAGGTCTTGCTCCACCTGGTCTGATCATTTCTCTTACCATACCTAATATGTCTAAATTGGTGTCAAACACCCTATAAATTTCATAGTAGTTACGTGTGAGGTATTTTCATAAGATATGCGTTATGTTATTTGTCAGTATTATTGATGCGAAAAACTTATAACGCAAATCCTATGAATTCAGTTGTAACTTGTGAAGATGGCGGGTTATATTATAAACGAGCTTGCTCTTATTGCGGATTTGTTCTCCGATACGCCAGCAGAAATTGGAGAAGTTTTTCGGCGTGCAGGTTTGCAAACTGTGGATTTGATTACTATAAACTGGGAAGATTTTGAGTGCCAATTGTCAGTGATTCCCAACAAATATCAGGCTGAGCAGTTATGGGAGTCCATTGTCAGATGGAGGATCAGAAATGTAAGTATATTTCATTTCATCCAGTCAATTTTATACCCCCTCTACTTTGAACTATGTTTCATTTGCCATAACTATTTGCCATTTCTCGACATCTTATCAAAACAGACGAATCTGATTGTATAAAAAAAGAGGGGGAAAAGAATCAACCTTTAAAATCTTGGAACCGTTAGGCCTTTCATGCAAACTAGGACCACCAAAACAAAGAATAGCATTTCCCTAACAAAATGGTGATGCTAGTTTCCGTGGGGGTACTGATAGTTTTGAGAAATTTACGTTTGAGTATTTCTTCCCCTCTTCGTTTTCAAAATCATCATTGTTGGTGTTTTTTATTTCAGAACTTTACAGAAGTGTCACTAGTAGAAGAGAACACAAGTACTACCAGCATCCAGCCAGTCAATCTGACTGTCACGGAAAATGTATATCCTGGTCCATCATGTGCAAAGGAAGGACAACAGATACCACCCGATTGTTCCACCACATCGTCAATCGTGCCAGCCAATTTTCCACCTAATTCACCGACCCTGGATCATGAAATTTACAGTCAGAAGCACACACAAAACGTGGATTCATCCGTCGTAAAGGTACAGTAAACTATTATTATCTTTAATTATACTTTTATTACCTTTTTGCAATGCTTATTTGATTTTTTCGGTATGGATTCTCACAGCCATCGAGAGGAAAACGCAAACTCGATAACATTCCACCTTTGACAACAGTAATCCTTCAATCTCTTCTAACCCAAAGCGATTTTGGTAAACAGATCCTTAAAACCGCCAGTACACATCCACTCTCCCATAACGGACGCAAATTGGTAGCCGACACGGTTCGACGATACCATCTTAATCGCGAACGTAAATGTTCCTCAGAGACCCTGGACGATTTGAGCGAAGTAATCACAAGTCTGTTCGTTAAGGTGTCGAAGGTAGGTTTTTCGGTTAATATATTAATATTTTTTCCACATTTTGCTCTCCCGACCAACGAACTGCCAGCGACTGCGTTGTTACAATGATCCTTCTATCAATCCTTCGGGGCCAACAAAAATTAATCAAAAAAGAATCGTGAGAATCCGTCAGTCCGTTCTTTTGTATTGAGTTGTTATGTACAAACACCATAATATATTTATTTTTATTTACTATTCTTTTTTTTTCTGGCACAGGAAACATATTACATACCCGGATCAAAAGGTTCCAATCCTCGTGGGAATCTCTAGCCACATAAATTATATTGTCCAAAAAAGCCGTCGGATTGCCAAGGAAGAAGAGAATCGTTTCAAACCGATCGTTGAAGAAGAAGCTGAAAAAACTGACCCGGAGGTTGAAGCAGCAATTTCTTGGCTGGAAATTAATTCGTCTCCGTGGGCGACAGTTCTCACACAGTGGGAAATTAGCTTCCCTGGAAGAAAAAAGCTTCTCAGACAACTGAACAAATCTCAGCAGCTGGTTCAAACATATCATCACTTGTGTCAGGAATTTGGATACCAGCTGGTAAGTTGTTTAGATTTATACTTTATTTCGATTTCTTATGTATATATCTTTTTCGATTGTATTTATGATGCAAAACATAGAGAATTATTCTCAGAAAATTTCATGCAAGTCAAGGCTATAGTCAAATGAGGTAAACTAAATAATGAAGATGAACATTTCAAAATGTCTTATATGCTAAAAAGAAACTCCTTTGAATTTATTTATTTTACGACAATTATAGGGCCACAGTAGTGCAAATCTTGGTGGGTGTTGGCCAAATTTGGATTTTTCAGATATAATCCTAAATAGGTTACGGAATATTTTTCATACATCTAGTAGCCTTACGTCCGTGCTCCATCACAGTATTTTCTATTGTGATGTGTCCAACTCAATGGGTAAATTGAACTGAAGGTGAATTTGAAAGAAGGGGAACTTGGAGTAGAGCACACGTACCAATTGGTTGACACTAAATATTAGCCAACGTGCTTTTGCACATTTGTTTGAGGATTTGTTAAGCGACACAAGTTTTCAAATCCAAAGTTCGAATGCCGTACTGCATCAGTGCCCAGACTTTTTATTAATGAATCTGGACACTTTTCAAACCACAAACTAGCATGCAGTTATGAGCTTGTAAATTTATAATAGCATATTAGTGTTAAATTTGAGAGGATTCATCGATTTCTTTTACAATTTTTCCAAGTTGTAACATTCCGCCCACTCTTATGTTAGGCGGTGGGAATTTCTTTCGTGATATCGGATCGGTAGATTTACAGTTAGGTTATAAAGAGCACCTGAGCCGAAGAGATAAATAGAAGTGAACTTTCAGATGATTTGTTTATTGATCAAACAAATAATTAACCTTCAAACATTATATGTAATCAGTAAAAATGAAGGGTGACAGTGATAGTAAAAACCAATAAAACTTCAAGATTAAGGGGCTATTAAGTAGAACATCCGTCTGAGTTCATCTGATAGAGCTCAAATGGGCTTCAGCTTAATAAACAACTGGGTATAATAGTCATTTGTTCAATGACTTCTTTTTCACTATTCTCGTTCGATGCTCATTTCAGCCAATAGTGTCCAGCACATAGTTATAATCGATCATCGATAGCCCGCAACAATAACTTTTAGTATCTTTGCAGAGCAATGACTTAGCTTTTTAATCATCCAGGGAAATGAAAGGATTCTACTTATATCTTTGTTTCTGTTTCTTGTTAGGCAACAAATAATTTATTTCTACCAATTTTGAAGACAATATCTTATATCGTGTTTTATTTTGTCTATTTTGTTTTGTTTGGTTTTTTGTTATGCTTGTCTCTTTGCAGTCACAATTCAAGGTAACTCCTTCTCACTAAATTTTCCTTATCAATCTTTACCTATCCTTAACCATCTAGGTGCAGATCGGTAGGTGGAGCTAATCAATAACAATAACAATGTTTATTTTTTCCCAACAGAAACCTTTGGGTTTGATGAAGTATTGGGTTTGGATGGTTAAGGGGAATGCTTGAGAAAGAATTTATTGTTGGCCAATGCAGGGCACCTTCTACGTTTTCATTTGGTTTGAATAAATATTTAATAAGTTGGGTTTATGGGAAGTTTTTAAAACTCAAAATTCAAACGGTATAAACCTGGACATGTTAATCGGTCCCATTATGAAAAGTTTCTAATGTTTATAATATTTTGAAGAATTCGGTTCGGAGTTTTCAAATTATTATGGCCAATTGAGTGTTATACAAATTACTACCGGCTAGCCGTTTTACACACGGGTTTCTCAACACTTTTTATGTAATAAATACTTTAGTTAGGCAAAGATGAATTAATGTACCAGAAACTGGACGGACACTTGCGCCTACCCAGTGGAGGACCCGGATACGACCACCCATGTGAGTCTAGAGTAACGCACGAGCTGACGAGTGCAACGGGAAGGACTTATAGGTGTATAGACCTGGGGGTGAGTCCCCGGATATGCAATCTTAGCAGGAAAGCACGGACTATACACTGAACAATTACAATTACAATTACAATTATAGGGCCACAGTAGTGCAAATCGTAGTTTTCACTATCCATATCGACAAATGATTGGACGCATTATATTATATTTTCAGAGGTTGAGTTGGTTGGACTTAACCATTGCTTGACGGACATTAGAAACCCAGAAAATAAAAGTGATAACTGTAAACCCAGCTGTATGATTCTCAATGGAAGACTTATTTGTTTTAAAAAAATAAGCAATAAAATTGAATCTAGTGTTCGAAATTATTAGGGCCTATCTGCTATGATAGACTACAATCAAGGTTCCTATAGGTCAGTATCGTGTTCGAAAGAGTTTTCTTTTTCTATCCCAAACCCATGTTAAATTCCGTTTACTGAAACGTAAAAGTAAAGAATCGAATAGAAATAGGTATAGTGATACAAAGAAAAAGAGGTTGTTTGAGGGTGTGCAGATCAATAGTCAAAATTCCGCTTGGTAATATTGAATAAAATTCCGTAACCTCTCTACTTTTTAAGTCGATACTGGCCTTTTAGCGCAGATTTGATAATATACTAGTGCGGGTCCCACCGGATTCATAATTTGCGACTAGAGCGCCATTTGAAATGATTGAGTATCCAAATAGAACTTCCAAAAGCAGCAATCGTATACATTTGCACTTAATTTTAGTTTATTAGTTGTTAACTCATGAGTTAAAATTTCATACTTTTACTTTACAAAAAGTATGAAATTATAACTTGAAGCATGATTATGATCTGAAAGTTGACCTTTAGATCACCAAGTGGTCCTCTAAAATATTCCAAATTATCGTTGAATTAACCATGATAAACTTAGCATATTTCTATATATATGTATATATGTATAAATATATATATATATATATATATATATATATATATATATATATATATATATATATATATATATATATATATATATATATATATATATATATATATATATATATATATATATATATATATATATATATATATATATATATATATATATATATATATATATATATATATATATATATATATATATATATATATATATATATATATATATATATATATATATATATATATATATATATATATATATATATATATATATATATATATATATATATATATATATATATATATATATATATATATATATATATATATATATATATATATATATATATATATATATATATATATATATATATATATATATATATATATATATATATATATATATATATATATATATATATATATATATACATATATATATATATAAATATCTATATATATATATAAATATATATTTATATCTATATATATATATATGTATATATATATATATATATATATATATATATATATACCATGTTAAAAAAAAGTTGGCCGATTTTGCACAAAACCGTTTGGTATTTTCATCATAAAAAATAATTAGACCCGTATTTTTTTATTTTTTTATTAGGGTCACCAGTTTTTTTCCTATACACACATGGAATGAGCATCATTTTTCAAATTAGCAAACTTATTCTCAATAAATTCATGATAACCACGTTTACAAATCCAGTTTTATTTGTCAAGTTATGTATCCACCAGGGGGTGAGTAACTCTGCCACGTTGTGTTTGTGTTGATCGTGTACGAATTTGTTTCTGGGGTGGCAGAAGGTGTTTTTGTGTTTTCACATACTCAGGGCCGGACTTACATTTGAGGGGGCCCGGGGGCCAAAGAAGTGTGGGGGCCCTTTTCTTGATGTAAATTTAAAAAAAAAGAATACTGTGTCTAAAAATTTTTTGATGATGATTTTTATTGGTTCATAATCAAAATGTATGGTTAAAATACAACTTTAAGTTTAAAAGGCCTTCCTGCGAGACTTTGCTAGCTGAAATGAGTCAATTATATCGTCAACACTTATTTCTTTCAAGATCTTGTTTTCAATGCTTAACAGAGTCAAATTCACGAGCCTTTCGTTAGTCATCGATGTCCTCAGCCTATTTTTGATGTATTTCATTTTTGAAAATGACCGCTCACCACTTGCGTTTGATACCATAATACTTAGGTAAATTCGCAATGCAACTTCTGCGTTAGGAAAAGTGGCACGCAAGTCGTTTTTCATAATGAAATTGTAGAGGAACGACTCTACTGGCTCGTTATGAGTGTAGCGGCTTTGCTTTGCGAATGAAACGAGTTGGATGAGCTCGTTGGTTAACTCCGGACCAAGGTCAGCAGGGTACGTTTCAACCAACCTTTTTGCTCCCTCTTCTAAGGCTGACGGGGACGCATCCAAATCCGACAGGAATTCGAATAAATTTATCACCTTTGGAAAATATAAATGAGACAAGAGAAAAAAGTCAAAGATTTGATAAAAGACATAAGCCAGTAATTATATTTACCTGTTTATATGCTTCAGCACGCTCTGCCAATGAAACTTTAAGCTGATCAATAACAGGAGAAAAGGCATCAGCTTTGAATTTTTCCTTTGGAGATTGTGTTGAAACAGTTTCAGCTTGCTTGGCCCGACCTAGCTCATTAAGTCGAACGTTTTTTGTTCGCAATCGCGTCTTCCGGTAGCTCTCCGTGCCTGACATCTTCTTGCCATTAGACTCGTATTCATCATATTTTGCTCGTTTGGATTCAACGTATTCAATCAAACTGATAATTGAGTTGACTGCTGGTTTCAAAGCTGTGGCCGGGTTTTGGAGAAACTGACTAGTGGCGTCGAATCTTTCCAGTATGTCGCACCAGAACTGGGTGTAAATCGCATTTTCAAGTTGTGACATCTTATTGAAGAGACACAGTGCTTCATTTTTTACTAGATCCTTCTCCTCTGCATTCTCAGCAATGGTCAAAAGAGCGGATTTGATTTCAGAATACCCGCGAAGCAATGCTTTCGTTGCATCAGCCCGACACGACCATCGAGTGTCACTTAGGTTTTTCACCGTATACTTCCGTTCGGTCTTGGAGAGATGTTCAGTCAATAGCTGGAATCGACTTGTTGAGCCCGTGAAAAAGTTGAACAGGTTTTGAACAAAGTTGAAGTAATCCACAGCAGATGAACAGGTATTGGCTGCGGCCTTTCCAACTAAATTCAACGAATGAGCGCAACAAGGAACGAAAAAAGCATATGGTTTTTTTTTTGCAAAACCAACGCTTGCATGCCCTTGTATTTTCCTGACATGTTCGGCGCGTTATCGTAAGACTGTCCTCGGCAATCCTGGAAATCTATGTCGTGTTTTTTCAAAAACTCGAGAAGTGCATCAACCATCTGCTGACCCGCATGACCGCAATTCGGAATAAATGTTAGAAATCGATCAACGGGGCTAGTTCCTTCCATATATTTCACTGTGACTCTACACTTTAACATTTTACAATATTTCTTGCATTTCAGTATCAACCGAATGAAGATCATATATTATAAATACGAATGCTTTTAGTATTTTTCATTTACATAAATGAATACACCATTATATTCATGGGAATGGGAGGGACCATCAGGGCACCCGATTGAAGCACTCTGGATGGGGAGAGTGGGAATGCCAACTCCCCATTGCTAACAGTTTGTGAATAGAGGGCGGGCTCTTTTCCCCGCCCATTGGGTCATCCTCATGTTAGATACCTTGCTCTTTTGACCAATTGTTCAATCTTGTTGTTGGAATCCCTGTGGATACGTATAAATGATGTTGCATATCGATCCACCCAACCCCTTTTTGGCCCTTCATATAACGGCATGATTAGGATAATCAGTGGTTATTAAAGCTTGATCGAGTCTAACAGAGTGGAGATCCCATTACTGTCGGACTAAGTTTCCGTGCTACAATGGGTGGTAGTACATATGATACATCATACATATCATACAATGGTTTGTGGTCAGTGTAGAGCGTAATTTTTTGACCGTAAAGATAAGGTCTAAAATATTTACAGGCCCACACAATGGCCAACACTTCCTTCTCAATTGCAGAATAATTTTCTTCCGACTTATTGAGGGTTCTCAATGCAAAGGCGATAGGCTTATCACTGCCTTATTGGCCTTGAGATAGGACAGCGCCAACGGCATAATTCGAGGCATCGGTCGTTAGTATGAAATGTTTTCCGAAATCAGGATATTTAAGGAAATCACTGGAGGTAAGGATATTTCTACAGCGTTCAAATGCGTCTACGAAATCCTTAGTATGAGTGATCTTTTCACCTTTCCTTAAAGCCTGAGTCAGAGGCTTTGCTATTTTCGCAAAGTCCCGAATGAACTTACGATAATAGCCCAATATCCCAAGGAAGCCCGAAGCTCCTTGTCGTTTTTTTTAATTGGCCATTTCCTGATAACGTCGGTTTTACTTCGGCTTCACTTCATCACGGGTAACAATATGACGTAGAAAAGCTACTTCCTTTTGTAGGAACTCGCTTTTGTCTAGTGTGATCTTCGTGTTGAATTTTCGCAGTGTATCAAAGATTTTCCTTAAATTGTCAAGGTGTTCTTTCAGACTGGTAGAGAACACGATGATGTCATCCATGTATACTAAACATCGGACGCCAATATGTTCCCTCAGCACATTGTCCATGACGCGTTGAAACGTCGGTGGTGCATTTTCGAGGCCGAATGGCATTCTCAAAAATTCATAGTGTCCGTTTTCGACACTGAATGTTTTTTCAATATTTCTCTTGTCTACTTCCACCTAGTGAAAACCAAATGCAAGATCAAGGGTGGTGAAGTACATGCTTCTGCCCAACTTGTCAAGAATATCCGTTATATTCGGAATGGGGTAACGATCATCGATCGTTTTGTCATTCAGTTTACGGTAGTCTATGACAAGTCTCCACTATTTTTGGCCGGATGCGTCCATTTTCTCTGGCACGATCCAGACAGGTGAGGTCCAGGGACTACTTGAAGGCCTTATTATGCCTTAGGAAAAAAAAAAAAAAAATTTAAACTCAACACCCCCCCTCTGGCACAAAAGATAAAAAAATATTATTGTGTGGATGGATATTTTATATCTCTTTTTATTATTATACAATACAAAATATTAAAAAATAAAAAAATAACCCCCCCCAAAAAAAAAATTTTTTAAAAAACCAAAATATTTTTTAGCTTTTTTTTTTTTTTTTGTTTAAAAAAACCGAGAACACCCTGACAAAAAATATTTTTCTCTGCGCTTAAAACCCCCCTCGAAAGGGTTCCTCTGTGGAAAAGTTGTTCAGTTCTACCTCTAATGGGAAATTAACTAACAACTTGGTTGGTTCATTTGAAATATTTGTTACGGTTACAATAACACGGTTGTCTATGCAACTGTAAATTCCTGAGTGTATGATTGTTTGAGGTGAAAGAAAAATATCATCCTCCTAATAAAAATCTCCATCGTTCGCGTTTGGTGATAAACATACGCTTTTGGTTTCATTAGAGTTCAGGTGCACATTCGATGATGTGGGATATTTGCGAAACATATTTACTGTACCGGTAGGGAATTGAAGTACGTTTTCAGCCGTAAGAATATTGGCTTTCAATGAACGAAGGGTCTCATACCCGACTAGTCCAGCGAAATAATCGTGCAAATCAAAAACATAGAATATTTGTTTGTTTGATCCTGGAACTTTATAAAACGGGTTGAACTGTACAAATTTTCCACGGTGTGAAAACCGGTTACATTTTTAATTTGCATTGCCCCGTGCATTTCGACATCTCTCCCAGTTTAAGTGTTTGGAACTGATGTAATTTTTATTAGCCCCTGTGTCAATTAAAAATTTAAGGGGATCTTTTGAAGTAGAAATTTTAATATATGGTAGAAAATTGTTAAACGTTTTGTAGCATAGAAGATGATTACAAATATAATAATTTTATAAAAATTCAAAAGAGTCGAAATTATTCTGCAGATTTGAAGAAAACCCCACTTGGCGTCATCCTTGTTCGCAAACAACGTTAGAACATTTGTTTTCTTCTACTCTTTCACTCTTCGTTTCTCGGCGGAAGTGGACGGAATATTTAGTAATTGCCATTTTTTCTGGTGGAGATAGACAGAAAGGAATTAAGTTTGATATTTTGAAATTCCGATTCGAGTAGACTGATCATTGCATGCATAGAGGCAAGAGATTTTAAAGAATTAGTGAAAATAGATGCACATAGATTTAAAAAAAAAAAGGCGGGAGATGTTCCTAAGAAGTTCAATGAAGTAATGTCAGCCTTTTAAAAAGAAGTTTTGTTTTTTTTGTCTTTTTGATTTTCAGAGAAACAACGAGACAAATAAAAAAACGATTGAGAGCTGCTCTTGCAGAAAATGATTTGTTGAGAGCACGTATCGCCGAACTCGAACGTTCAGTTGTGCAAATTGAGGACGAAACCGACAATCAGACAAATGATCAGATCCTAGCACCTCTGGATGATCCTACAGCTCAGAGCGAGAAGTCAAAATTGCTGACCACTATGAGCAACTGGACAATGGGTTCAATCAATATTCCAGAATGTACTCCAACGGATGGTGAGACCGAAATTGATAAGCGTGCTTTTGACTATTGGAAAGATACATTCATTTCATCAATCAAGCTGGTTAATGATACTGATTGGAATGCCTTATTTGGCCTTTTTAAAGTCAAAGCAGGACATAAGCTGCGGGAAATCTATCAAAAAACAGTGTCGTCCACGGAAATGTCTTGTGAGATCAAGTGTCCTTTTTCAAACGCCATGGAGCGTTTGGATGATTTTTTCGGTTCTCGTACATACATTCTGGAGCAAAGGGGTAAACTGATGAACATGGTTCAGACAACCACAGAGAGTGACACACAGTTCGTAAGGCGTGTAGCAAACGCAGCCAAATTATGCAACTACCCGGTCGAACACGAAATGGAAGCCGCTGTTCAAGTTATTGTCAAAGGAGTATCAGACGCAAAGGTTAAGATGGCACGTAGGAATTGGGTGAGGCAAGGAACTATGAAGGATCTCATCGACCTCGTTAGAGACCGGGAGCTCGAAAAATCGAATGAAGAAGAATTCCAGAAAAACCAAAGTCAAAAGGAAACAAAAACAATCTCAGCTCTTTCGCAGAACTCGCGCGAAGGACTCAGGCAAACGCCCAGTAACTACGGTTAAAATTTTCATGGAAACTGGCGTTTTGGCTCCAAAGGACGTCAAGTCTCAAACCAAAGACGAGGCCGTGGACTCCAGTATAATCGTGTCGGAAATTATTGGCGTTGTGGTAGCATAAATCATCAGCCCAATAACTGTCCGGTGATTCAGAAAGTGTGCCGCAATTGCGGAATAATGGGACACATCGCCAGAGTATGTTCGCGAGTGGCAGATCCGATGTCTGGACCTCGTAAACGTCTGAATGAGCTCACGGAACAGAGGAATAACCCCAAGATCGCAGCAATTGAGGGAGAAATGAAAGACGAGGTACGAAAAGATGATCATGATTTGTCGTAACATGCTTTTTTATTGCATTTTTTTCTTCTTCTTTTTTTCGAAATCCGATTTATTTTTATTTTTGAATATTCGTTGATTAAAAGTAAATATATTAAATCATTCGTTTGAAATGATTGAAAGTGATTATCCAACGTACATAACTCAAAGATCATGAAATAAAAAGCACATTGTTATGTATCGAGTTGTGTACATTGAAATTAAATCTTAATAACAATAATAAATAGTTGAAACTTACTAAAAAAGAATTGATCAATTACAGGATGCCATGATTATCCGGCATAAAAGGGCTATTGACTCTGCCATAACTGAGCCGTCACACGGTGTTCAAAGAATCGTTACCAAAAACAACGCTTACATTGATACCCACGTTGCGAAAACCCCGGTGAAGTTTTTCATTGACTCAGGGGCCCAAGTCAACACTGTCACGAAGCAGGACTTTGAGAGGATTCTCTCAAATTCAAATAGCAATGGAAACATGTTTGCATTGGAATATTCATCGGACAAGCGACTTAAAGCATACGCTTCCGAAGGTGATATCAATGTAGTTGCAAACTTTTCGGCTGATTTATTCGTTTCTGAAGACAGACCGGTTACGATCGAAAAATTGTATGTAATCAACGAGGCACGATCATTTTTGGGATTCAATACGGCCATTCGATACAGCGTTCTTGCCGTAGGACTGGATGTTCCAATTAATTCATCTCGTATGACTTCTCCTTGGAAATGTGAGCTAAGTGTCGCTTTTTGTCATCAAGTTCAAGAGCATCCTCAAGAATTCCCAATGTTCAACATACCGCAAATTTCACTGAGAAATGACAAGACTATGCCACCTTCACGATGTGTTTATACTCACATAAAGGGCGATTCGGTCAAAATTTGGTCAATATCAACTTGACGTATTTCTTTCAATTTTGCATTTAAAAAACCTGAACACCCCTCATTTTGAAGGTGTGTGTGTGTAGAATGTTGCTCTTATTTTGATTTTGGAATTCACTCTTCAGTTGTCAAAATGCCGTCCAAGCAAGAAGAGCAGCGTATCAAAATTTTGCTCGCGCATCGCGAAAATCCGAGCTACTCGCACGCAAAGTTGGCAAAATCGCTAAAAGTTGCCAAATCAACCGTTACAAATGTAATTAAAGTGTTTGGGGAACGTTTGTCGACAGCCAGGAAGTCTGGATCGGGGGGAAATCGAAAACCGGAAGCCGCTGAGACGACAAAGAGAGTTGCCGGTAGTTTCAAGCGAAACCCTAACCTATCTCTCCGAGATGCCGCAAATAAGCTGGGTGTATCGTCTACAACCGTGCATCGAGCCAAAAAACGAGCCGGACTATCGACTTACAAGAAGGTAGTGACTCCAAATCGCGATGATAAACAAAATACGACGGCCAAAGCGCGATCCCGGAGGCTGTACACGACGATGCTGACGAAGTTTGACTGCGTGGTAATGGACGACGAAACCTACGTCAAAGCCGACTACAAGCAGCTTCCGGGACAGGAGTATTATACGGCAAAAGGAAGGAGAAAGGTAGCAGATATTTTCAAGCACACGAAACTGTCAAAGTTCGCAAAGAAATATCTGGTTTGGCAAGCCATCTGTACCTGTGGCTTGAAAAGCAGCATTTTCATAGCTTCCGGGACTGTCAACCAAGAAATTTACGTGAAAGAGTGTTTGAATAAACGTCTGCTGCCTTTCCTGAAGAAACACGGTTGTTCCGTACTGTTTTGGCCGGATTTGGCATCTTGCCATTACGGTAAAAAGGCCATGGAGTGGTACGCCGCCAATAACGTGCAGGTGGTTCCCAAGGACAAGAACCCTCCCAACACGCCAGAGCTCCGCCCAATTGAGAAATACTGGGCTATTGTCAAGCGGAACCTAAAGAAGACCAAAAAACTGCTAAGGACGAGCAGCAGTTCAAGGCAAACTGGCTTTCTGCGACGAAGAAGGTGGACAAGGTGGCTGTACAAAATCTGATGGCAGGGGTCAAGCGTAAGGCCCGGCAATTCGGATTTGGAAAAGCGGAAGCCTAACTGAATATTTTTCCTGAATTTTATACTAATTGAACTTGAAAAAGAAATTTAATTTGATTTTTTAAATAAACGATTTCACCGATTTACACGCGTTTTCCCTTGACCAAATTTTGACCGTATCACCCTTTACCCCCTTTTTCAAAAACCTCCCCAAAAAAAAATGGACGATTTTTTCCTTTTTGCCCCCCAAAAAAAAAAACAACACACATGGATCGATCATTTTGTTCGTCGTTACTTGTGGTCCCCAAGGGAAGAAACGATATTCGCCTTGTAACCAACCTACGAGGACCTAATCGGTGTACACTCAGTAGCAAAAAAAAGCCGAGCAAAATTTTGCTTCCGTAAACCGTCATATTCAACCGTCTGTAACTTTGTCAATTATAAATATTTTTGGCTGAATTTTTGACAGAACTATAACTCATATATTGACCTTATGTGTCAAAAATTTCAAGTTGATAAAATTTATAAATTTGAAGTTTTGATAACATATGTCAGAAAAGTCGTCTTTGGACATACCAATTTCAAAAATACGTACTTTTGTGAAAAATTTAAGTAGCATGATAAAAATATCACCACAGCCTAAACAAATATAACAAAATATGTGGAAAAAATTGAACTGTTTCCATCAAGTGGCTTAGACCACAGCTGGCGTCAAAGTAGACGCACCAACATGAGTATTTCTATTTATCAGACGGTATTGACCTTGCTGAAATATCGGTGCCAAAAAAATAGCCGAGACGTCCGGAAACTATACCGGAAGTCAAAAGTTTCTTGGGCTTGATAAACTTTGTAGATCGATTTATTCACAACCGAGCAGATAAAACTCAAAGACTTCGAGAATTGGCAAAACAAGATCGTTTCTATTGGAATCAAGATCTTGAGGACGAATACGAACACCTCAAACATGATGCATTAAACATGATTAACAAGCTGGGCTATTTCAACAAAAACGACAGAATTATTCGTGGATGCTTCTCCCTACGGCTTGGGCGCTGTGCTGGTGCAGTTTAATGAAAGATCTATTCCGAGAGTGATTGGATGTGTGCGTGTGTGTGTATACAATCCAACTCCCACTGTCCGGCAGTGCTTTTATGGAAGAAAAATGTCTGCAGCTATCATGCTTTTATCCTAATCCCAAACTGTAAACATTTTTAGCCCGGGTGTTGAAAAGTGATAGCTCTGTTGAGATCTAGTGACCCATTTCAGAATGCCTGGTCACTCACGTCCGTTCCGAGGTCACTTTCACTTACAACAAGCCCCGCATAAACACAATACTTATGTCAATTGGATATTTGTACTAAATTTACACTTCCATTATCGCAACATGTTTTGTTAAGATCATGGCACGTATTTAGTAGTATGTATTTTGTATTTGTTTATAATTGCTTAGATCTCACCAGTAATGTTTGATGTTTCCTTGCTGATCCTGCTCCTTTTGTTCCACTTTTCGTATTTTTTTTTCGTATCTTCCGCTGTATGATGTGCAGCCATATACTTACTACCTAAGCCACGTGCGACGCTGGCTGAACAGCTGCTTGAATTCCACAACCGCTCACGTCCATGCAACCATCATTGTAAAACCGCATGCAGACCAAGGTTAGAATGAAAGGTGAAGAAAAAGAAAAAGAAAAAAAAAATTTGGCGTATGGAGATTATAGGTGATATTCTCACAAAGACTCTTTGTTTCTTTGACTGGAAATTTTGAGTCAATCTAAACTAACCATGAAGAAAAAAAAAGAAAAAAATACATATATATACACATATATATACACCTATATATATATATAAATTAATATTTATATAGATATATATTTATATTTATACATATATATATATATATATATATATATATATATATATATATATATATATATATATATATATATATATATATATATATATATATATATATATATATATATATATATATATATATATATATATATATATATATATATATATATATATATATATATATATATATATATATATATATATATATATATATATATATATATATATATATATATATATATATATATATATATATATATATATATATATATATATATATATATATATATATATATATATATATATATATATATATATATATATATATATATATATATATATATATACAGCAATTCCATGAAAAAAAGTTATACGATCTCTCAGAATTTTATAATATTCGGTAGGATTGTTCAACATCGAAAAATATTAGACCCGTATTTTTTTATTTCGTTATTAGACTGGACCTTTCTGCGTTAGACTGGTCCAAAAAATCGTGATTTTTCAAAATCTTCAATTTTCAAAAATTTATAACTCCTAAACCGTTTAACCGATTTTATTCATTTTTGGCCATTGTATTGGTATTTTTTTGAATTTCCAAGCAAAAATACGAAACCTTTGAATATATCAATTTTTGTATGAAAAAAATACAAAACAAATAGTTTTTCTTGAATTTGACTGTGAGGGGCCTCAACGACTCCTTGTTTTAGTATTTTTAAATGAAAGAGCATTCAATTTTACATAACATATCAAAAAATTGGAGATGTTCTGCGTGTCGTTTTGGAGATACAATTTTTTAAATAATAAATCATTACTCTTCATTTTATACATCACCCGCCTGTAGAAACGATGAAGATGCATGGTAGATTACCATGCGTCTCCATCCAATCAAACCTATGACTAATGAAATCTATGAGTTACTTACAAACTTAGTATAAAATTCGAATCAGTCTTTAAGGCTTTCCGTTAACCACACAGACCAATTGCTATTTTTTGACGATTACCTTTTCAAATAAATAAGGCTTTAAAATTTCAAATATTTTTGCTTAGTGTAAGTTCCAAGAAAAAAACACTTTAAAGCCGCGCGACATGATGAACATGTTAAAAAATAAGAAAAACACTTTTATACATTTATTTTTATTTATTAAGTTTTTTCATAACAATTTTATACATTTTTCTTCCGTTGAAAATGAATTTTGTTTCACAATAATATACTCTTCGTTTTGAGGCTTAAAACTATGGAATGACTGAGTCCCTGAAATTTGCTTCACACGTGTGTAACGATTTTTTAATTTTCTTTCCATTTTATTATAGTCGGATTCCGAAAAAATAGTCTACCCAAAAATTCTCGCTTCTTTCTACCCCCTTCATTCCCACGCCCCCACAAAACACAACACGCCCCCCCAAGACCCGTAAAAAAACACCCCCCAAAACACCACTTTACCCACACACATAAAAAAGCTTCTACACCCAAAAAACCTTGCTAAAAAAAAAAAAAAATTTTAATTAAAACTTTTATTTATTAATTTTTTATCACCTCCAAAACTACCCAACAGAAACCCACATAAGACCACCCCCTTACCCACCTCCATCCATTTTTCAGCCGATGAATGACCGCCTTTGTCCCCCAACATTTCTTCTAACCTTATACAACCCCAACCCCCCCCCCCACCCGCATTTTCCCGTATTGGAAAAAGAAGCAAGGCGCACGGGGCAAGGTCTGGTGAATATGGTGCTTGTTTGATGGTATTGGTGGAGTTCTTGGCCAAAAATTCACAAATAGTGAGCGCGGTGTGTGATGGAGCGTTATCGTGGTGTAAAATCCACGAATTATTGCGCCACAATTCTGGCCTCTTCTTTTGAATTGCCTCACGCAAACGTCTCATAACTTGTAAATAATACTCTTTGTTAACCGTTCGACCTTCTGGAAGGAATTCAGAATGGACGACACCGCGAAAATCAAAGAAAACGGTCAGTAAAACTTTAATTTTGGAGCGACTTTGTCGTGATTTTTTTGGTTTCGGCTCATCTTCGGCGCGCCATTCGGACGATTGTTGACTTGTGAGCATATCAAATTCATATACCCACGTTTCATCACCAGTTATGATGCGTTCCATGAATGTGGGATCGCCATCTGCGTTCGCAATCATCTGTTTAGCGACCTCAACTCGATGCTGTTTTTGCAAAAAATTCAGCTCTTTTGGAACAAGTCGTGCTTCAATGCGTTTCATGCCCAGAATTTCCGTCAAAATGTGTTCGGTCGATCCAAATGAGATATCAAGGAGTGCAGCTATCTCCCGAATGCTAATTGAGCGGTTTTCCATAACTAAATTCTTCACGGAAGCGATGTTTTCATCGGTAGTTGAGGTCGATGGTCGTCCAGAACGCGGCATGTCACTCACGCTTTCACGGCCTTCTTTAAAGTCTTTGTGCCAAACAAATGTACGATTTTGTGACATAGAGTCCTCACCAAAGGCTTTTTGCAACATTCTGAGCGTTTCCGCTGCAGAAAATCCGTTTGCAACACAAAATTTCACACAAACGCGTTGTTCCAATTTTTTATCCATGGTAAAAATCGCCGAGCGTCTATTTTTCGACTAACAAAAGCAGTTGTCAAAACAAAACTAATGGATAATTTGCTCACACTTTGACAGAATATCAGAACTAGTGTTGCCATCTTACACTAAAAAGATTTTACCGAAAAAATAAAGGCGGCCTTTTTAAATTGAAAATTACCGGAACTTTTTGATCACAAGGTATACTAAGTCCAAACTGCATCTTTCTGCTTGACGCCATTGTTTAAATTGTAATGATTCAACGTGACCGTTATTAAGAATGGTCATAAGTTCTACCGCCAAAATTTGCATTCCCGGACAATTTTTCGCAACATTGCTGCCAGCAATGCTCATTTGGATTTTGACAAATTATTTTTGAAAACATATCATGGTAGGACTGAACACCATCTGGAAGTAATTGTTTACTTTGGAGTGTTTTAAAAATCAATTTAACGTTTTGGTGGTAAATGCAAACGCACACCGTATGCGTGCCACTTGTTCCTGCCAAAATGCAGTGTTTTGGACGAATACTGGCGAACATCGAAAATCCAATCTTAATATCAGGATGAGTATTTTTAAATATGGAGTACGCCTCTTGCAAATTGCATAAAACTAACCTTCTTTGTATGTAGATCCTACCTTCTTCATTGTTGGATATCAAATAATCCCTTTTTCCCGGGCACACACGACTTATATCGTCGCTATTATAAAAATTACGAACACGCATTAGCGTTTCCTCTCCTAACGAAGCTCTACTAATCCTCTTTTTAGGCACTGACATTATTCCCTCCTGTTGTTGTAATACTTTCACTTGGTTGGCCATATATTGGGAAACATCAAACTCTTGCATAATCCTATATGTAGACCAACTTTTGGGCAGTGTGGTTAAAATCCTATACCGCTCATTGCTATCTTTTGTTTCCTTAAATTTATCCTTAAGCTGTGTTAGCATTTCATTATCGTCAGACAAAAACGTGTTATTGGTGGTACCGATCGATTCATAGCTGGTTGTTTCCAATGAGCCTGTAAATAAATATAACAAATTATTGATTAAAAATTGATTGATTGGAAATCATGCAAATAATTTCTATTTTATTATTTACTTTGGTAGGGAAAAGGAACAATGCCGGACGGTCCTGCAAGGGCAATTGTTTCGTGACTGGTTGCTTCGCACGATTCTAAAAGAATGTAAAAATAAAAATGTTCCAGTAACAATTGCAAGAGAAGAATTCAAATTAAAACAGAATTATATGAACTTTTATATAACATACCTGTAGTGCCTATACTGGATGGTCCTGTAATGGGTTCTTCGGTCATGGTATCAATGTGCTTATACAATTTCTTGTAGCAACTTTGACAAATGAAAGAGCTACTCTCATCAATTTTAACCTTTTTTTCCACAGCATGGTCGTACAATTTTGCGTTGATTTTTCTGGAACACGAACTCAACACCCAAACACTACAAATTGAACACTTACGTTTCATTTTACGATATTCTTTGATATAACTGTTCTGATATGATACTTTGTTTTCAACTGGTAACTTCTTACATAAATTTCCGTGTTTTATATGATGTTTATATTGTACCTACGATCAAGTGAAGTGAACTGCAGCCTAGACTACAATAGGTATTGAATTGTTTCTCGGCTATAGCGATCAGGTCTATTTGCAGACGGGAGCGAGTAGAGCGGAATTTCTAAAGCGAGAAAGCAACAGAATAACAGATAACGCAAGCGAGCGACGAGTATGAAATGAAAGAGATGTAGTTCACTCTGCTGCTTCTCCGCTTTAGAAATTCCACTCTACTCCCTCCCGTCAGCGAGTAGACCTGATCGCTACAGCCGAGAAACAATTCAATTCAATCTCACAGGTCGATAAACATTCTACATCTACAGTAGGTAGTCAATACGTATCAACGGTTCTTCTTTTAAATAATAATACCAATGCCCCTCTGTGTAACGAAAAGAATGTTAGGTAATCAAATTGTCAATATCTACCTAAAGTCTCATTAGTCTTAGTTGCTATAATATTATATAATTATGTCAAGTAAATATTATTTATTATATAATATTTACTTGACATTCTGTGACCTACTCATAGATTTCATTAGTCATAGGTTTGATTGGATGGAGACGCATGGTAATCTACCATGCATCTTCATCGTTTCTACAGGCGGGTGATGTATAAAATGAAGAGTAATGATTTATTATTTAAAAAATTGTATCTCCAAAACGACACGCAGAACATCTCCAATTTTTTGATATGTTATGTAAAATTGAATGTTCTTTCATTTAAAAATACTAAAACAAGGAGTCGTTGAGGCCCCTCGCAGTCAAATTCAAGAAAAACTATTTGTTTTGTATTTTTTTGATACAAAAATTGATATATTCAAAGGTTTCGTATTTTTGCTTGGAAATTCAAAAAAATACCAATACAATGGCCAAAAATGAATAAAATCGGTTAAACCGTTTAGGAGTTATAAATTTTTGAAAATTGAAGATTTTGAAAAATCACGATTTTTTGGACCAGTCTAACGCAGAAAGGTCCAATCTAATAACGAAATAAAAAAATACGGGTCTAATATTTTTCGATGTTGAACAATCCTACCGAATATTATAAAATTCTGAGAGATCGTATAACTTTTTTTCATGGAATTGCTGTATATATATATATATATATATATATATATATATATATATATATATATATATATATATATATATATATATATATATATATATATATATATATATATATATATATATATATATATATATATATATATATATATATATATATATATATATATATATATATATATATATATATATATATATATATATATATATATATATATATATATATATATATATATATATATATATATATATATATATATATATATATATATATATATATATATATATATATATATATATATATATATATATATATATATATATATATATATATATATATATATATATATATATATATATGTATATAAGTTATCGGTTTTTAAACCGGGATGTGATTTTTAAAAAAAAACTAAAACTTCACTCTACGATGGTCAGAACTAAAAACTCTCCATTTCCACAAATGAAAATGGTTTTATTAGTCTAATCTGTTTACTGAAAGCATACTACGCCAATCTGATGCAATCGATGGTAAACACCCAGTCGATATGATGATGTGATCCAGATGATCGATAACAATGCAATCCATTGATGAAGTCGTTCGCTAATTCGGTTCAGGTTCAATGCCAGATACGCAGTTTGTTGTCCACGCTTTCTTTGAAAGGGCTTGTTGACGATGCGTAGTTTTAAGTTCATGGTTCACGGTAGCTGAGGATTTCAAGTCCATTTCAAGTTCAATGTCAGATGCGCAATTGGTTTACGCTTGCGGATGGTGTCTTGAGTGTGGGAAAGTGCTGAACGGAAGTTATCGGATGCTAATGGTGATTCAGATTTGTTGATCAAGTTGCACACTTGCGAATGTTGACGTTGGGGAGATGATGATTCCACTAAAGGGACTCTGGTGATGATTTGTGTTTGCGGTTGTTTTAGGGCTGGAAATATGAAACTGGTGACCGATGATGGTTGTTTACAGGATGCCGATGATGGGCCATCCCTTGGGCAAGGGAGAGTTGTTAACTTCTCCCCCCTTTGGAAAGATTCGTCCCGAATCTTCTTTTGAGAGTTTTCTGTGGATTCTTTTGAATTTGCTATGTTTAGTTCAATTGTTGTTTCTCTTTTTCTTTTTGTTGATAGAAGAATCCAAACTCCTAAACTGCATGACATTATTAAAAGTAGGAAAAATCCAGAAATTGTACTGTTTTTGATAATGTTTTGATGACTTTTTATTTCATCAATGTGTTTTTTGTTTAAAATATTGAATTTGTGTAGTTGAGGAATATCAGGTTGGTTTGAAAATGATGTTGCATTAATGTTTACTCCGATTGTTGAAATAAGCTTTGTATCGTCATAACCTGTTGTTTTCCTGGTATCGTATTTTTCATTATTGATTGTTACTACACAGTCATCAAAGGTAATAAGAATTGTACCTGTTACTGTTCTGATTGCGGGTTCACAGGTAGAGTTAATGGTTATCGGTTTGATAACATTAATCATGAGTAACGTGTTTGTATTGATTCTCTTTATTTTAAACGATTCTTTGAACTCGATGTTAGGGCATGTAGCATTGTGTCCCCAAAGCATATTATGAATGCATCCGTTATTAGTTATGTTAACTAGTGCATGTTGCTGGCATATTCGATATTTTTCTATTAGTGGGCAATCTTCTTTGGTGGCAAATGTTGATTCTTCACTTGTGACGGCTATGTTGTAGCTTGATGAAATTATTCTATTATTGTTGGGTATGCTTTCATAATTGATATAATGAAAAGTTCCTTTAAGAAACATAGGAATTTTTACAATAAAAAGTTTGTTTGAATTATTATGAAAAACATCTATATCTAAGAATTCATAAACCTGATCTATTGCCATTATCGTTATATTTTGACTTTCTAATTTTTCCAGTGCAAAATTTGTTTCGTTTGGATTTAAGATTGTTTTTGATAAGATTCCGATTCTGGCAAATTGTATTGATTCAAAAATGTCTCTTAATTTTCTATCAAGTAATTCTATGTTAAACAATGTATCATGTATGTGTTGTCTTAATAATAGGTCCTTATAATTAGTATTAGTAGTTTCATCACCTAGCTTGGTTAATAATTTCAAAATTTTTGATTGTTGGTTATTGATTCTGTCAATTATTATATTCATTTTATTTTCGAATTTATTGTTTATTTCAATTTGCCTCTCATTATTTTTTATGAGTTCATTTATTTTGTTTTCGGTCTGGTCAAATGTCTTATGAATGTCAATCAAGTCGTTTTCGTCTAGATTTCCTGTTATGGATTTTATTATAGTTCCTATAGGGTTCAAAATTCCTCTCTTAATTCGGTTAATTGGTTTCAATTTATAAAAGGATTCCAAGAGGCTTGTCATTCTTGCGTCTAAAACGTCATTGTATTCAGTCGATGAGTTGTCTTTCTTGAGAAGCTTCAAAGTATGATTTAACATTCTTATGCTACTTTGAAATTTCTCTAAGTTTATTTTATGAATGTGAAGATGATATGATGTAATTATTTTTGTTTCTCTTTCTTTGAATGCCACAAGGCCTGAATGTCTTGACAAGTCGGTGATGGTTAACATAGCTGCAGTAACTTGTATGTACCTAGAATGAGAAATATTATTAATAAATTGAAATTATTAAATGAAAACTTATAACATAGAAATAATTTTCTTAGAATTTACGGTCGTCTACGGCGTTTCATCTTGGTTTTATGTAATTTTCTGTTTTTTACATCTTCAAATGTCTTTCTTCTGTCTTTCTTAACTGTGTCTTTTATAAACGGGTCTTTTGTTTTATTTTTAATTCCTTGTCATGCGACGTAAATTTCATCATTAGGGTTTAAATGTGGTTCATTTTCACGAGTTTTATTGTGGTACGTTAGATCTGAATTTTGTTTTTCAATTAAGCGAATAATTGCTTCATCATAAATTTTTTCTCTGTTTGAAATAATATCATCAATGTTTAAAGGTCTTTCATCTTCATCTTTAATGCCAAAAATACTTCAGAGGGTTTCAGATTAGTGGATGAATGTATTGTTTTATTGTAATGAGCTAAAGCAATTCTAAATAATTGTTTTTTACTGGTATTCTCGTATTTGTCTTTAATGCATCTATAAATTTCACTTAAAGTTGAATGGAATCTTTCAACAATCCCGTTCATTTCACTTTTATTTGATGCTGTAAAGTACATGTTAGTTTCAAGATCTAATAGCATTCTTTGATCTTCCGGTGATCTCAATGAAGGTTCATTGTCACAAACTATCAGTTATGGACATCCATATGTTGTTATCAATTTAATGATTCCGTTTTTAATATCTGGTAAAGATCTCGATTTGATTGATATTAGCATGCCAAATTTAGAAAGTTTATCAATTACTGAAAGGAAAATATTAGGTTCAGAAATAAATATGTCTACATGGAATTTATCCAAAGGTTTTTTAGGTATTGGGGTTTGAGCAAACATTATTTTATAAGGATGCCGTTCATATTTAGCTTTTTGGCATGTTTTGCATATAAGAATAAACTGTCGGATAATATTTTTCATATTGGGAAAATAATAATTTCTTTTAATTTCTGTAAGATTTTCTTCAATTCCTCTATGCACTCTTTCGTGAATAGTTTCAATCACTTCATTTTGTTCTTCAAAATATCTCAAATCAGTTAAAAACTTTTGAGAGATGAAAATTTTCAATTTTTTTATTTCTGCTGAAATAATTTTTGTAAACGATTTGAATAGAGTTTATTAATCTCTCTGGACAAAAGATGCAATTTGTTCGAGAATAATCAATTTTAGTTTTGAAATTTTTTATAAGAAATGGTATACCAAAATTGATTTTTGTTATAGTATGACGAAAAACTTTTGGAAAAACTTGTTCAAAGCTTTCTTCTTCATTTGGACTGATTTTTAAAATAATTTGATTTGAAAATGAATTAACAGGTTTTTCTGTACATGGAATGTACTCTGAATCGTCTGTATCAGCTGAATGTTGTGTTGCCATATCAGATGATATTGAGGCGTCTTCTTCATCATCAAGAGCATTAATTTCTTGTGGAATTCTCGATAAGCCGTCAGCAACTACATTCTGCTTACCAGCTTTATATTGAATATCATATGAATAATCCATCAAAGCAATCATCCATTTTGCAATTTTAGTCGACGGATCTTTCAGATTCATAGCACCGGTTAATGGTTTATGATCTGTAAATAAGGTAAATTTTTGACCAAAAAGATAGGGCCTAAAATATTTTGTTGCCCAAAAAATTGCGAGCAATTCTTTCTCTATTGTTGAATATTTTTCTTCATGTTTATTTAATGTTCTTGAAGCAAATGCGACAGGTCTATCTTTTCCTATTGGACCTTGCGATAAAACTGCTCCAATTGCAAAATTCGATGCATCAGTCGTTAGATTGAATGGTTTGTTGAAGTCAGGATATTGAAGCACACAAGAGCTGGTCAATACCTGCTTACATTTTTTGAAAGAATCCAAAAATTGTTGCGTGTGTACAATTTTTTCATCTTTTCGAAGGCATTGCGTAAGGGGTTTAGTCAAACGACTAAAGTCTTTGATAAACCTTCTATAATATCCTCAGGTTCCTAGAAATGACTTTATGTCTTTCTCTGTTTTCGGAGTTGGCCAATTTTTAATTGCATCTAATTTGTCTGGATTGGGTTTCACTCCATCTTCACTAACTATATGTCCAAGAAATTAAACCTCTCTCTGGAGAAAGTCACTTTTATCTAATTGCACTTTTAAATTCGCTTTTTCAAGAGCATTCAATACTTTGGCTAAATTATTATAGTGATCTTGTTAACCTGTGCTGAAAACGATAATATCGTCCATATACACAAGGCATATTGAACCAATCAAACCTCTAAGAACAGTGTTCATAAGGCGTTGAAAAGTTGCCGGGGCATTTTTCAACCCAAATGGCATTCTCATATATTCGTAATGGCCACCGTCAGTTAGAAAAGGCTGTTTTTGGTATATCTTTTTCATTCATTTCGATTTGATAGAAGCCAGACGCTAGGTCTAACGTAGTAAAATACGTACTTCTACCTAACTTGTCAAGTATTTCTGTTATATTTGGGATTGGAAACTTGTCATCCACAGTTTTGGCGTTTAGTTTCCTATAATCTACTACAATTCTCCATTTTTGTTTACCTGAAGCATCTCTTTTCTTAGGAACAACCCAGATAGGGGAATTCCAGGGGGAATTCGAAGGTTTGATTATTCCTTCTTTCAACATTTTTTTAATTTGATTACTAACCTCTTCTTAATGACAATGAGGATAGCGATAACTTTTTTGGTAAACTGGAAAATCGTCCTTTGTATAAATTGAATGTTTGATTTCAGTAGTATTTGTAAGTGATTCACCTTCAATGTAAAAAGCTGATTGAAACTCATCTATTATTTTCAATAATTTAGTTCTTTCTTCTGAATTCAGATGTTTTAATCTTAATTGATCAACTAGTTGTCTATATCTGTTACTAATTGTAAATGCATCTAAAGAATTTATTTCATTTAGGGTTTCAAATTGATCAAAGTTACTTGTTTCTATTTCTAAAGGAAAATCTAAAGTAAAAAGTTGTGGGGCTTTAGATTTGTTTTCAATTGCCACAAAAGCTTTTTTGTTATGAGCTTGATATAATCCTGTACAAATTACTAAATATGGTAAAATTTTATAATCATTTTCAATCAAGAAATCACCATCTTTGGCAGAAATTGGAATCTGAATATTTAAAATAGTTTGGCTGGGGATTTCTTTTGAAATAATCTCAGGGTACTTTCGATACATTTTAAATGATTGACCTGCGATATTTAAGACATTATTCTTTGTGTCTATTATTGCTCCAATTTGTTGTAATGTTTCATAACCAATAAGGCCATCAAAAAATTTATGAAATTCAAAAACATGAAATTTAAATTTCTCTTTTATTACATCTGGGAATGGATTAAATTCCACGAATTCTTCAATTATATGATTTCCTGAAATATTCGTTACTATAGCAGGTGCAGGTAATTTTCTAGCTTTAATTACAAGTCGAGGGCTTAAATAATTCTTATTTGCTCCAGTATCGATAAGAAACTTTAAATCAAATCCTTGGATAGTTTTAAGTCTCAAAAACGGAATAGAATTCATGTTATGGGGTTTTGATTCGATACCATCTGAAAATTTAGAGTATCTGTTAATTTAACTCGTTCTACTTGACAACTTTGTTGTGCTTCTTGTTCTGTATATTCCACTTGTTCCAATTGTTTTGTTTCTTTCATTTGATTGTCATCATTTTCTACTTGATTGTGATATTCATTTGGGAATGGATAATAATAGTAGAATGGATCATAGTTTGGAGAATCTGTGTCGTTTTCTGTATTATGCAGTTCTTCTGTATAAAATCTCGGAGGACCGTCTTGTTGAAAATAATTACGATTATTTTGTTGTTGATTTGGAGGAGGAACTTGTTTGGGACCATTGTAATTAGGTCTATTAGCATAATTCACCTGTTTTGATTTAATTGAACGATCTACTTCCATTGGAACTGGTTTTGGTTGTCGAGGGGGATAGGGTTTTGGTGAAAACACATTTTTATCTGGTATTGGCAATCTAGGGGCATAAAAAATATTATTGACAGGTTTTGGCTGTTGTGGAGGGTTTCCGGAATTAGAAGCATAAACATTTCTTGAATAATTTGAATTCATTTGCTTCGGAGGTGGAGGAACTGTAAGATATCGTAATCCGGTTTTTGCTTGGTAATTTCTTTCTTCAATACAAGCATCAAACGCCTCTTTCAATGTTGCTGGTTTGCGCGCTCTTACATTTGCACTAATAGGTTCTTTTAATCCTGCAAGGAAAACTTGCAAAGCATTTTCCTTATGAGTGTCAATCCTATCTTGTTTTACAGTTTCATCATTTATGGATAAGTTTGTGTGATTAATAAGTAATGATAATAAATTGTGAACACATCCAAAAAATTGTTCAATTGTATTTGTTTGTTGAAGTTGAAAAAGTTCACGAGTCAATGTAACACTGTCTCGTTTATCGTTATAATATGCAATGAGATTCGCTTTTATATCTGTCCAATTTAGAGGTGTTCCATAAATCTCAAGAATTTGGTCTGCATCTCCAGCAATTTTTGCACGAATTGACTGAAGCCAGACATCATAAAATGGAGTATTTTCCAAAGCTAAGACTTCTCACTCATGCCCATCACTTTAAGTCTTGGCACCGATGAGGGAACAACAGCGTTATAATTTTCACCCAAATCGCTTATGATGCCATCTTTCACAACATTAACGTTACATCCTGTTGCACACTCAGCAATAATAGAGCCATCTTTTTCATTTCTAAAGTTACGGATCTTGTGTATTTTTGGATCCAGTTTACTATTTAAAAACTTGCGAGTATCATCGCTGTTCTGATTGGACTCTTTCGGTTTGACCA
Source organism: Aedes koreicus (assembly GCA_024533555.2). Lineage (NCBI taxonomy): Eukaryota > Metazoa > Arthropoda > Insecta > Diptera > Culicidae > Aedes > Aedes koreicus. The sequence goes on along the minus strand of JAHHFK020004109.1, from coordinate 14,704 downwards.
CAATGACCGGACGAGCCTTACGAGTAACTTCTTTCAATTCAGTCGCAGTGCTTTTTTTACTAAACATTTTTTTATTATTATTATTCGTCCCAGAATTACTCTTTACTACATCCGCGAAACTAATGCCTTCAATAAAAACATCATTCGACGTCTCGCTAACGTCTTCCTGAACTTTACGTTTTTTGCCTCTGGGATTCAGGCTAGGCTCCGATGCCGTACTTGATGTCCCTTGCTTTACATTCATTGCAGCTACTTTATTAATCGAATTCAATTAAAAAAATGAACATTTCATACTTTCCATTTGTTTGCCCACTGATTTATTCAATTCCAAGATTGCCTTCTCTAAGGTACTATTCAAATTTTTCCCCAATAAATCTATACCGGTTAACAACGCGTTGTTTATTTGAGCAGCAATGTGCTCCCGAACGCCACTAATCGAATCAGATAGAGAAGAAATCTTCTTCATCTCCTCTTCGAACTTTTGCACGGTCGGGAGCAATACATTCTGCTCGCCACAACGCTGGCCTAACAAACAATCACCCCATTTGAACAGCACATTATCGTTCTCACTAACTAGCTTGGCTACCGCTTTTGTCAGTGGAGTGCACCTATAATGGTATACACTAGAACAACATGAGCAAGCAGTAGGGATATCACTCAGCAGTATAGAATCCCCACACTGTTTGAACTCTGCCATTTCGCTTACAACCTATCCACATCAAACGGACGGCATGCAAACAACACACAACACAAAGAAATGAAAAGCAATGTGCAAAAAATATTCACCAGCCACCAGCCGTCACTGGGGCAAAAATTATCAAAATTGAACGAAAACCAGCCGGGGAGACCAATCGTCTCCAACTGGTCTGGTTTGAACAACACTTTATGTGCGCGAGGGAAATTAAATGCGGCACAAAATCTGCTATTTCACACTAAATACTTGGTAATTAATCACTGCACTGCAGAAACAAACTACACTGTTCACCATCACCGTAAAATCGATGAGGATCCGGAAAAGGATGCTACGGATACGGCAGTTGCTCACGGGGAGGGGGATGTTGCTGCACCCACCATGTGAAACGATCAGACTGGCCCTCAGTTAAGCAACTGGTCATTCCTTCGCAATCCCGGACAAACAAGACGAACACAGTGCAGCTTTTAACAATAGAGGTGATATCTATAGGTAGCTCAGTGTTGTTTACGTTGTAAACAAGGGCAGTTTTCTGTAGGAAATAATTTAGATTCGTGATTAAAGATCAATAATTGTTTGTAAAAAAAAGTAAGCATTTGGTGAACCTTTTATTAAACTGAAATTTGTTTTAGAAGCCAGCTAGGACGAGTGAAGTCAGAAGCTAGGCTAAGGGAAAGAAAACGTGAATTAAACAGAAATTTGAATAGAATAGAGCATTATGTACAATAGAATTGAATAACATTGACATATATTTGCAGCAATGAAGCTGCACATTAAGGCAGCTATCCGGATTTGTGTTCCTCGCCCACGCTCCCCCACAAGATGGCTTACAATTTGAAACAAGCGTATACTACCGGTGGGATCAAACAGAATTCTCGTCATCAAGCGGAGTAAGTAGCTCAGTGAGGTATCCGCCTCTCCAGGCTTCGATAAAGGTTAATTAGTTCATCTCTTTTGTCCACGAAGACAGCGAGCCACCAACCGCTGATCGCCGGACGATCGCCGTTTTTTTGTCTTCCAACGTTCCAACAATGTAATCATCTAGCATCCGTTTCTCGTGCCGTAACTGTGGTCCAGTCTTTTCAAGTACGAGTGCGTCTACAAATAATACAATGGCAAAAGATCTGCTACGATCCCTATTCTTTCAGCATAGCATGACATTCATGCTAGTCGAGAACCTCGTCAGCGCCCTCGGTCGATGTTGCTCGTTTTAGATCCATAAGTGCCGGGGGAATGTATAGCCCCACCTTTGTACCACCAACCTAACACACCTGCGACCGGCCTACGACATGTGTTGACATGTGGGACTAGTGATTTTTCCACACTTCTCTCGTGATAAGCCCATGCTCTCTGCTTAGCGTGCCACCTGGGCTTAGTCCATGGCTCACCCGGCTGACTTTGACAAAGATTTTCCATTAGGGCCTGACTGACAAACGTAAACAATGGCTTCTTCCGTAGATTTCTCTTGGCACAAAGGCTGCCCAAGTAAGCCTCCAATGATGAAATTTTCTTATCGTTCCTTCACCAGCCTGGCACACCGGCTACCGACCTACTACGGGCATAGGCGTGCTACCCATATCTTGGCCACGAACCACTTTAACCTTATCTTTTGCATTTCAAGATGCTGCTCTTGCTGTACACAATGTTAACTCAGAGAGGGAGGGGGTGTTTCTTCAATCCATTACACGACACAGAGTTATGTGACATCTACTGCTACCATGTTCACGAGCTATTGGCACTACTTATCGACTGCATTGGCAAGCTTGACCTTTCCTTGGTTCAAGATTTTTTTTCTGACCAGAGGAAAAACTTTTTAAACGAAAACCTATGAATTCCTTAGTTTGATCCTGATAACTAAAGTTGGGATGGATGAGCATGACTTTAGTGGAAATCGCGAGAAGGAGAAAATAACTTATGAATACCTTATTTTGATGCTGATCACTTAAATTGGTTGTGATACGTGTTGCATATGAGATGAGGTATATCAACGAATAATAGCTTTAACGTGCATTTGAAATACCTTTTGAATAACAAAACTAGTTTATTGAGCATTAATCATTACCTGACCATTACTAATACCTGAGAGTTATTATGTTGCTCTTGTAATATCCCAATTCGGTATAAGCATGACATTGTAGGATCATTTTTTTTGGTATTATTCTTTGGTATCTTATCTCTTATGTAACGCGCATCAAAGCCAAGTTCAGCTATCGAGATATTCGTTCCTGTTCGGACAATGGATGAACGCTCAGTAGAAGGTAAAATACCCAAGGATAATAAAGACTGTATTCGATGAAATTTGGACACACAAAATAGGTCACCAAAAATTTTCCTTCAGCCCGATTCTTTTCAAACTTTCTGGAAATAAAGTACTACTAATTGGTTAAGTTTTGACATCATTGATTTATTGAACCTCTTCTCCCAACCCAAATGCCCGCACCTTTGCCTTGACTCCTTTCATCAAATTTTGGGCAATGATAGGACCGACTTACTTACTTTTAACCATACTTTCTTTAGTTCAAGTTCATTTTCTATCAGTTTTGTAGTTTTAACGAGCTTTGCCTTCATGATTGCCCAAAATTTTTCAATTGGGCGAAGTTCCGGAGTGTTTGGAGGGTTGACGTCTTTTGGTACAAAAACTACATTATTATCTTTGTCCCTGCCCTTCGGTTCAGAAAGGGGTATGGGCGCGTTCTGTCGAGTCGGTCGCGGCAGATTTCATGTGTGAGTGGGCTGCCACATCAACGTTCAAAAGTGCCTGAACCAAATGGACAGCTTGTAATGATCACTTGAAGATGCGATGGGGGATCATTGCCCGGATGTTCCAGAATGTAGCACGCCATGGGATGTTTCTTGTCTTCTATATCTAAACGTGAGGGAGCTGAGTAAACAAGTGGAAATTAATCGGAAATGATCTCTCATACGCATCCGTTGAACCATTCTGAACGGCCGTTGTGAGAATATCACCATGAAAATCTCACATGCGCATGGCATGTTGCCGGTTTTAATGCTTTCTCTCTTCCTGTTCTCTTCCCTATGCCATGATCGCGAGCGGAACCATACCTGAAGTGGACATTACATCCCATCGAGGAAATTTATAAAACGATCGCAAAAGAACCGAAACTTGTAAGAAATAACATAGGTTATAAGTGAGTATAAACTAACAACACACTTGCACATCATCAAGGTAAGAACTTTATAATTCAATTTTCTAAATTGCAAAATAATACAAATAATTGAGACTCACCACGCACTATATTATGCGATGGGTGAACTTATATGACATTAAAAGACTAGGAGTTGGTATCAGACAAATATAACAGACACAATGAAAGGATAGGAAGAACAAAATTGAATGATGTAGAACACACGAAAATAATAAGACAAACATAAATGAACCAGAAGAGCTAAGACAAAATGAGTCCAGACAAAACAGTGGACATGAACATAATGGAGAGAAAGGAGAAGCAATCTTGGGAAATGTAACACCTTTTTGAGGCAGTATCAACAGCGTCTCTATGGACGACATGATCCTTGCACGGCTGGTGAAATGCTTCAAAAGGAATTAAGTTATATCAGTCTAACACACAAGGAACAGTACTATAGCTTCTTATTTTTGGTTCGAGAAAACTGCTTCGGAAAAATCTCAAAACGAATAAATGACACACCAACGGAGTAGACTACAAAAGACAAGGAATATCGAAACAAATTATTTAAGCTGTAAGCGTGACACTGACTATCAAAATAACAAATAGACAATGGAAAAAAAACACAAACGAAAGGACTCAAAATGCTCAAACGTGGCTCCTTCCGAGTCATTTGCAACAGCGTCTTCTTGGACGACATGTTCCGTGTACGGCTGGCAAAATGATTCGAAAGGATTTACGCAACGATATCATCAAAGGCCTGGTGTAGAGGTTTCTACTCTATTCAGAGTCCCGCCAGTATACCTACAAAAAAAAAAAAAAAAAAAAAAACTACATTATTATCTTTGTACCAGTCTAAGACGGACCGGGCATAGTGGCAGGATGCCAAATCCGGCCAAAACAGTTTCGGGCCATCGTGAGATCACAAGAAGGGCAGAAGTCGTTTTTGGAGGCATTCGTCCTTGTAGATTTGTCCGTTGACGATCCCAGAGGTGATAAAGGGCTGACTCATTTTGCCACATGCGCTTGCCACATCGCTTGCCAGACAAGAAATTTTTTGGCGAATTTCGACAGTTTCTTCTTCCCTACACTCTCCAGAACGGCCAAGTTAGAGGTGGCGACGTAGTGTTCCTGTCCTGGCATTTGTTTGGTGTCGGCTTTAATGTAGGTCTCATCGTCCATCAAAATACAGAACAGTTTTGTGAGCCACTCCCTGTACAGTTTTCTTGAGTTTTGGCCACCGAGTTCTGTTTATCGCTCCGGTTTGGTGCCTTCTGGACCTTGTACACATGTAATCCAGAACATTTCATTGTTTTCTGCACAAAACGAACTGAAACTTTCGCGTTTTTTGCAACATCCCTGATCGAAATGTTGGGATAACGCTTAAATTGGTTCAATACCATCCTGGCCTTCTCCGGATTTGATGTGCCACGTTTTTTGCCACTACCATTTTTCCGCTTGGTTTTCTTACGGTCTTTGAACGTTTTGATCACATGAGATACGGTTGAATGTGCGATTCCGAGCTGTTTTCCGATCCATCGATGAGAAGCGTTTGGGTTTTCGAAGTGAGTGCCCAAAATTTGTTGACGCACTATTTCTTCATTCGAAGCCATCACTGAAATCACTCGACCGATTTTCACGAAACTCATTACAAAATTGACACAACACAATGAAATACATTCAGTTAAAATTTCAATAATTTTTACCCACACGCTAAAAAGTTACGAACAATTGCGTGTGTCCTAATTTCATCGAATACAGTCTTTACCATAGAAAGGTTTTCACAATATCATGCCATTTCGTAAATGAGGTAAGACAATACCAAAATAGCACCTCTCAGGTATTTCCAGGTATTCAAAATAACAAGTTTTGTTACTAAAAATATCGATATTTGCATAAATATGTCATCTCTTATGCAGTGATCTTCATATCAAGTTCAATTATCGTAATATTCGTTCCTGAACCAGTAGTTAGAGCCACAAGGCACAATATGATATAAGAAAAATAATTTAACTATCATGTATTATTGAATATTAGATATGTAATATAGCATTGACAAGAAAAAAAATATACCTTTAACATGAAGTTCTCATTTGCGTTAGGTTTAAAGAATTTAAAAAAAATATAGATATCATTTTTGTATAAATATTTCAAATTGCCCTAGTTTTTCATTGATTTTCTTTTTTGATCTCCACGGTTAAACTAATAAATTTTTGGGTATCATTTGCACATATAAGTAGGCGATTGATGTCGATTGTATCTATAGACACGCGACTCAAAAATAATTTAAAAAAAACCCGAATTAATCCACGGATGGTGAGACTGAACCCTTCTTACACTTCTCCAGAATTACGAACTCAAATGGTTCTGGATACATATTTTCATCAGAAATTCAATGAAGATCCAGGAATATTCCATATGTTATACATTCAGTTTATAAAATGAACTATTTGTCAATCCTGAACGTATTGTTCATCGATATGATTAAAATATTGCCATTAATAAACTTTAACGACCTGTTTATGTTAGTTATATATAAAGGGGAAATTACATATATTACATAAGACATTTCATATATTCAGTCCATAGAATTAATTATTAGACAATCCTAAGCATCAATTTTGATTATCGATATGGATTCAAGATGCTTAATAAGTACATGTTCGTTGAAAATTGTGTAGTTATAGTAAATTGAGACTTTGTGTAATTTTCGAATATACTCGTTGCTGTTCAAAACCGGACCACTCGAGCCAATCGATCCTGCTCTAATTCTATAGAGTCGCATAGTGTGACTAGTGCGCTGTATGTGCTATACAACGCACCAGATGCGGAACAATAGAATGCAAGCGGCATCGATTGGGGTGAGTGTTCTTGTTCGGTTTTGAACTGCAACGAGTATATTTTCATCTCGCAATTATGTGCTCTCAGGTATTTTTTTGATCATATCTCCATGTAGGATTATCCAATCATAATTAAATTTTGACCAGTGATTTGAGGATTATATAACTTTAATTTGGCTTATATGCTTATAACAAAACTAAAATCGGTACACAAATAGCTCAGTATGTAACCGGATACTAACTGTTTGATTACTATTATAATAGGCCGTCAAGAACTGATTCGTTGATATCTTCGTAACGAATGTCCGAATAAAAAAAATCAATAGCGTTCTATGGGAATGTTGTAGCTTTCATTTGCCGTCAACAGAACTGAAATCGGTTCACTAATGACACACACACACACACACACACACACACACACACACACACACACACACACACACACACACACACACACACACACACACACACACACACACACACACACACACACACACACACACACAATAGACATGTGCTCAGTTCGACGAGCTGAGTCGAATGGTAAATGACACTCGGCCCTCTGGGCCTCGGATAAAAAGTCGAATTTTCGAGCGATCTTAATACCCTTCTTTTGCTGTAAGAAGGGTAAAAAGGGAAGTTGTAGAAATATACTATGTTTCAAATATTCAATATATAAAATGAAGTATTACACAATCCCTAAGTCAGTTCTGGCAATCTCATGCGTCATAAAACATAACAGATGCGACACTATAGAATGCAAACAGGATCGATTAGTGCGAGTTGTGTTTTCGGGTTTTGAACTGCAACGTGCAACGAATTATGGTATATGACAACGAATGGTATATGACACTCGGCCCTCTGGGCCTCGGATAAAAAGTCGAGTTTTCAAGCGATCTTAATACCCTTCTTTTGGTGTAAGAAGGGTTGGAAGGGAAATTGTAGAAATATACTATGTTTCAAATATTCAATCTATAAAATGAAGTATTAGACAATCCTTACCGTCAGTTCTGACTATCTCATGCTTCATTAAACGTAACAGATGCGTAATCAATATTTGGGATTGTTGGAAATGTAATTTGCTCCCATTACAACCAAAAAAAATACACAAATGACCACAAACCCAAAAAAACACAAACAGACACACACACACACACACACACACACACACACACACACACACACACACACACACACACACACACACACACACACACACACACACACACACACACACACACACACACACACACACACACACACACACACACACACACACACACACACACACACACACAGAGAGACAGACATGTGCTCAGTTCGACGACCTGAGTCGAATGGTATATGAAACTCGGCCCTCTGGGCCTCGGCTAAAAAGTCGAATTTTCGAGCGATCTTAATACCCTTCTCTTGGTGTAAGAAGGGTAAAATGGGAAGTTGTAGAAATATACTATGTTTCAAATATTCAATATATAAAATGAAGTATTAGACAATCCTTACCGTCAGTTCTGACTATCTCATGCGTCATAAAACGTTACAGATGCGACACTATAGAATGCAAACAGGATCGATTAGTGCGAGTTGTGTTTTCCGGTTTCGAACTGCAACGAATTATGTGCTCTCAGGTATTGCTTTGGTCATATCTCCATGAAGGATTATCCAATCATAATGAAATTTTAACCAGTTATTTGAAGATTTAATAACTTTAATTTGACGCTAACAAAACTAGAATCGGTACACAAATAGCACAGTATGTAATCGGACACTAAACTGTTTGATTACTATTATAATAGACCGTCAAGTACTGCTTACTTCATATCTTCGTAACGAAATGTCCGAATAAAAAAAAATCAATATCGTTCTATGGGAATGTTGAAGCTTTCATTTGCCGTCAACAGAACTGAAATCGGTTCACGAATGCCTGAGAAACCGATGTGACATTATTTGTAACACACACACACACACACACACACACACACACACACACACACACACACACACACACACACACACACACACACACACACACACACACACACACACACACACACACACACACACACACACACACACACACACACACACACACACACACACACACACACACACACACACACACACACACACACACACACACACACACACACACACACAGCACACACACACATGTGTCGAGTTTTCAAGCGATCTTACTCTGAAAATTAATTTTAGTTTATAATACGAAATCAAAGGTAGAACTAACAAATCTATTCGTTGTTTTCTGCAACGAAACCGATTTGTACTTTTCATGAAACTACCTTCGTAATTGATGGCACACGTGCAACTGTCAAAAGCACGAAGCATTTGTTGACACAGAAAGAACATTCGTGCATTGTACGAAAACAATACAAAGAGCAACGAATATTTTGTTACAAACTAAAAATAAACGTCTCTCTGGTGGTTGCATGAATTATTGACAGATCTACTACAACGACTTGCAATGTAATTGAAAAAAAAGCGTAATCACGTGGAGTTGTCCAGCGTTTTTTTTTTATGTTTCTGGCATGCGATTCGAACCTGTATTTTTGGAAGGAGCTGTTATTGAATCCGTGGTTAATCTCACTAGGCCATGGCGTCTCTTTAGAAGTTACTTGATTAGTGAATATGATGTTTTAGCTCTCGGCAGCGCTTTTATTTTTATTTTGGGATGAATGAATTATTCCCGCTCATCCCAGCAGCAACACCAACATGCTTGAGTACGATAAAATGAGGATCAGCGATTGGCTGGTCTTCACGAAATCCATTTTGTGCATTATACAAAATATTGTAAGGATAGCATTTCACCAGATAAAAAGCAATATGAATGTTTCATACAATAAAAGAAACATTTGTTCTATGTACAAAATCCATGTTTACGAAACGAGTGAAGGCTTATTTACGAAAATAAATTTTCAGTGTAACACCCTTCTTTTGGTGTAAGAAGGGTAAAAACGTAGTGTTCAATTAATTATGACTTAAAGAGTGTTGTTCAATAGCTCTCGCGTGCTAGTATCTATTCTTATAACATTCGCAACGTTTGCTTATCATTAAAAGCTTCTTCTCAAACTGCTCTTCTATATAACGGTAGGCAAAGGAAGCTTTTGTATATTCCATATTATATAAGAAAGCATACTTTTATCGATTTCTTTTTATGCTTGAGTGTAGCCTTAATTCGGAGTAACCTGTGAGTAGTCTCACGGTTTGTCTTCCGTTTTAACATTGGCTTACATCATTGCACGTCCTCTACCGATGGAGAATGAACTGGAAGGTGTATGGAAAGAAGGTATACTAGCTTTGTGTGTAGATTTGAATAAAATACACAACCGCTACTTCCAAAAGCTTTTATTGTTTGGCGTGGAAAATTCGGTTGCCGTGCAGAATGTTTGCGTAAACACGAGCAATTTACATTTGCCAAAAATCATGAAGGTAAACAGCTTTGAGTTATTTTAAAAATTAAATCATTCTAGAAACAGTAATAATGTACAAAAACTCATTGCAGTCAAGCCTTTCACAAGTTCTCGAAATAATAACACGTTCCTTGCTCTGCTTACACACAGAAATTAATTCTGGAGGCATGCAGAATTCCACGAGATAACATTAAACTGGAGGCAAAAAGGTACCTACATTAAGTTTCCAGCATACTACCACGTGCCATGTACAATATGGAGCTCGTATGTTTACTCTCATCTCATGTGAGCAGCATTTGTGTGCCACTGAAAACAATTATAAAATTGGAATTACTCTTGGTTTTGTGGAATTTCGGATATGTTTGTAAACATGCCTTCAACACCAGCTCAGCGGAAACGCACCTCATTAAACACCAACGACGTGGATAAAACGTGTGTGGCTGAACACAGCATGCCATCAAATTATGTGCTGCTTACGGCATACGTGTTAAACAGGATGTATGATATATGCCACTAACCTCATCCTTACATGCAGCGGTCGACTATATTTTCACTGAAAATATTGAGCATTAAACGTTATTCAACTTTTCATACGCTTGTTTAGATACTCTTAAGTATGATGTATAATGTATGATATGTACTACCACCCATTGTAGCACGGAAACTTAGTCCGACAGCAATGGGCTCTCCTCTCTGTTAGACTTGATCGAGTTTTAATAACCACTGATGATCCAAATCATGCCATTGTATGAAGGGCCAAAAACGGGTTGGGTGGATCGATAGGCAACATCACTTATACGTATCCACAGGGATATAAGGAATCTCTTTCCAACAACAAGATTGAACACTCTCCCCATCCAGAGTGCTTCAATTATGTGCCTTGATGGGCCTTCCCATTCCCATGAAATATATATGTAATAATGTATATATATATATATATATATATATATATATATATATATATATATATATATATATATATATATATATATATATATATATATATATATATATATATATATATATATATATATATATATATATATATATATATATATATATATATATATATATATATATATATATATATATATATATATATATATATATATATATATATATATATATATATATATATATATATATATATATATATATATATATATATATAGATACATATATATATATATATATATATATATATATATATATATATATATATATATATATATATATATATATATATATATATATATATATATATATATATATATATATATATATATATATATATATATATATATATATATATATATATATATATATATATATATATATATATATATATATATATATATATATATATATATATATATATATATATATATATATATATATATATATATATATATATATATATATATATATATATATATATATATATATATATATATATATATATATATATATATATATATATATATATATATATATATATATATATATATATATATATATATATATATATATATATATATATATATATATATATATATATATATATATATATATATATATATATATATATATATATATATATATATATATATATATATATATATATATATATATATATACAGCGATTCCACGGCAAAAGAATAGAGTTGAAAAAAAAAGTTGTCCGATTAAAAAAAAAGTTCTTCATCGAAAATAATAAGACCCGTATTTTTTTATTTTTTTATTAGGATGACCATGTTCGATATAGGGTTACCAGAAAAAATCATAACTTCTGAATCACAGGGTCAATTTGCAATGTCTCGCTATGAATAGGATTTTAATTATTTCTTGTTTTTATTAAATATATTGATTAAAATAATTAATGTACTTAAATTTGCTAAAATGGTCAAAGTATTTGTTTTTTTATGATTTTCGAAATGTTGGACCGAAACGACTATTTATTTTTATATTTTTTTATCAAAATTCAAACATTTTTACGTAACATATCAAAAAATCTCAAATGTTCATTAAGCCGTTTTTGAGTTACATTTTTTTTTAAATTTCAAGTTTTTTGCCCATACACACATGGAATGAGCATCATTTTCCAAATTTGGCAACAAGCGCTGTCTGAGAGAATCTTGGGAGGTCGGAATTGGCCACAGGGTCGGGATTGGACCAGGCTCCGCTATATTAAGGAATTGGAGCTCAAATCCCAAAGCTCTAGACTACAAGCAAGGGTTTTCTCAGATTTCCTTCAATTAAAACTCAGCATTTAATTTGATTATTTAATGATTTTGATTTTGCATAATTCATCAAAAAAAAATATTACATAGCAAAATTCTTACAATTTAACGCACCTTTCTTCATCTGAAAACGAAAACCGTTTCACGATAATGTAATTTTCACTTTGTGGCTTAAAGTAATGAAACGATTGTGTCCCAGAGATTTGTTTTACACGAGTATAACGGTTCTTTATTTTCTTTTCCATTGCATTGTAATCTTTTTCCGAGAAAAACTCGTAATATATTTTGGAATCTACTTTAGAAACAGCCCAAGAGTAAAGTTCGTATGCAGTTGTAATATGATGGCCTTGTAAACTTGCTTTTGAAGCGTTTCGCTTTAGAACACCTCCAAAAGCGTCACAAGGCCCTTTTCCATGGCAAGTGGCAAAAAAGTTCCACTCTGCATTAAGACCGAAGTCCTTGTACATGTGGCACAAATTGAAAGCAGTCATCTTATTTTTGTATTGACTGCCTGATCCATCAGAAAAAAATGGATATTTTTCAGGTGAGGTAGATTTTTTTTAATGAAATTCACACAATTTGTTATAAACAGCCGAATGGCAACATGGTTATGTTTAGTAAATTCTGCGATTGCTATAAAGCCTGTAAACTTTAAATTTTGTGCTTCATCCTTATAATATATGGCAAAAGGATGGATTGTGCATTGAGCGTTTGCCCAATGAAAACCTTGTATAGCGTCCTGAATAACAAAAGAGTAATTTTCAGAGAAGTCAGCAATTATAATGCAGTCAGTTGGTTCCCAATTAATTTTTAGTTTAGTTACCTTGTTGCTCTGCAATAAAATTATGCGGAGATAATTCGCTTAATTTTTCTAAAAATGTTTCCACAAACTCTTCTGCATCCATTCGCATTGAATTTAGATGACAACGATCTGTTTGCTTCCATTGCTAAAATTCTAAGGAATCGATATTTTCAAGAAAATTCATCTGGTCATTCTCCAGTGTCTGCGTACCCAGGCAATGATCACAGGCTTTCAACCAACATTTCTCTGTAAGATTTTCACATAGTATTTAAAAAAACTAGTCATGATACGTTTTTAAATGGTTAGGAATAAGTTTCTTATCCATAAGAGTTTTAAACATTAATTTAACATTCTGATGATAAATGCATACGCAGACAGTATGCGTTCCACTTGAACCAGCCAGAATACACTTTTTTGGGCGGCTACTGGAAAACATTGAAAATCCAATTTTAAAAGTAGGATATTGCTCTTTGAAAATCAAATAAATTTCACGAAGGTTACATAAAAGTAACCTGCGCTGAACATGCACTTTTCTTCTGCCATATTTTCAATAACGAAATCCCTTTTCCCAGGACATGCTCTCCTTATCTCGTCACTATTATAAAAGTCCCTAACTACAGTTAGAGTATCATCGCTCAAAGATAACATATTTACTCTGGTCTCCGGTGTGCTCATAAAACCTTTTTCAATCTGTAATTCCTTTGCACGTTGAGCAGTTCGTTGCGAAACACCGAATTCTTGCATAATTTTGTATGCAGTCCAGGATTTGGGGAGAGAAGTTAGAATCCTATATCGATCGTTTCTGTCAGATGTTTCATCAAATTTTGCCTTCATCTGTTAAAGAATTTTCTGTCCGTCTCTGGGTTTCTGGGCAGCAGCGCTACCAATTGATTCAGCACTCGTTGATTCCAAAGAAAACAAAGATTCTGAAAACAAGATGGAAACATATCCCAATTAGTTAGGAAACGGTGAGTTCTTGATTTCCACATTCTAGATTAACTACACTTGGAGTTGCTGGCTCGTTTTCTTTCTTGATAAAGCGATAAAGTCTGCAATAGCAGGTATTACAAATGTAGGAACAGATTTTATCCAATTTTATTCTCCTTTCCGCTGCATAACCATATAGTTTAGGAGTAACTTTCTTGTAACTATTACTCCAAACATGGCAATTTGAGCATTCGTGCTTCATTGTATTAAACGTTTAAAATTAACACTTCATTTGATCACTTTTTAAAAATAAAAAATAAAACATTGAAACACTTTTCTCAAATTTTTGCTAGTACACGCGAGCAAATTCCTTTTAATTCTACTGGAAGCTTACTTACAGACTTCGAGTGCTCGACTTGAAGGGAACATCACAGTAGGTCTAGTATTTATAGTAGGTTTGTTGGTACCGCAGTGTGTGAAGCAAGAGAGGTACTTGAGTGTGTTTATGTGTTTGTTTGTTACCTAAAATGTTGTTTGATACCAACAAGGTTATTCATTATTACTTCGTTTGAAGGTAGTCAAATTGGTGTTGTGTTGTTTAGTTAGTTGTTTTTGTGATGAAGGTATAAATTT